>CM076918.1:17150304-17387579 GCA_039566165.1 Maruca vitrata | reverse complement strand
GAATATTTTTGATTTTTGACATTGTAGATGAGCTTCCAATGGTCCAAGGAGAAAGAGAAGAAGTGAAAGAAAATAAGGGTAAGTAATGAAATAATACATTATAATTACGTGTATCTTTGTTATTGCGCCTTTTTGATAATGAAATTTTCATATCAGAAGAGATTCCCAACATAGGTTCAATTAGATCTCCAAAATTATATCAAAATTACTGTAGATTCACAATTAAATTAAATACATATTGTTTCAGATATGACGAGTCGACACAGCGATGCCGACTGATTGGAGGTGATGTACCGGGCTTGATGGTCGTTTGACAGCATTGATGCGTTAACATGTGTTTTGGTCAACGGAAATTAATAATTTGACGCACTATCAAATGCTTGCATTAACTAACATTACATTCTAACATCGTAATATTCAAACATGACAAAAAAGTTCTGTCTGTTTTGATAGACTTTGAGAAAGCTTTTAATTTCAAAATCAAAAACAAAATCAAAAATGTCTTTATTTATATAGGCAATAACATGCACTTATAAATCGTCACATTACTAATAATAAGATTCTACCATTTCATTAACGTAAAGAAGCAAAACGTTTTTAAATACGTTTTCTTTTCATCTTTGGTAGTGAAAGGCCTTTACAAGGAATGGCGCGGTTAAAAATATATGAAAAGTTTTGACAGAGGCTTCCAGAGAAAGAAAAACACATTGGTATCCTTTGACAAAAATGTCTTGATGAAATGTTTACTCTCGCCTCCCACCGCTACCATAAACCGCTTTGAACCGTTTAAAAAAAAACATAGAACTACAGTAGGTAAATGTGAATTTGCAAGACCTTTATTATGTTTTAAAGTGATCCTGAAAACTCTGACCTTTTTATGTCAGCGACAATTTGAAAAACTAGTCTCCTCCAGTCAATTACTCAGGATTATCGAACTGCGCGAAATAAAAAAGCTTTATTTTGTTATTTCATGAGCATGCGCACGCAATTCAATAAATCAAGCTTTTACGCTAAAGCTCTTGAGCTTTCAGAGATAAATAATTGAATAACTTTACTATCTATATTAGATATTTGAACCTGCTTGAAAGGCATAGATTAAATAATGAGATCAAGTTTTAAAATTTTAGGATGCGCACATATCGTATATCTCTGCCTACACCTTAGGTCTATATTATATACGATATTACAGACGTTATATAGATGGACGCGCCAGATAGTGGTTTATAATATCCAGGACAAGTCACCTACTATGCCCACGGGACGAATTACGAATCGGGACCAACCCGGGATTCTCTGCCACCTGGAAACCCTACATAAATCGTTATCAAATTTGTACCTACACGGGCGTGCTTGTGATATCAGTCCTCTAGTTGCCACAGAGGGACACATAATTAATATGAATGTTTTTTTAAAATCCTTGTCATCCCACAGCTGGGCAAAAGTCTCCTCCAAACCCGTCCACTGTTCTCTATTCACGGCCAGAACGTGTCAGTTCTTTGATAGCTGGACCAGATCTTCACACGGTCACACCACCTTTTCTTGTATATTCCTCTTCGGCGAAAACTTGCTTGCATTCTTCAGTGCCACGAATACAAAGAATCCGCATATTTTGATTCAAATCGATTTGCAACTAACAACATCCTAGGAACTAAAGTAAATATCCACTCTCAGTTTCGTAGGTGTATTTCTATACATCCTGCGAAACCGCAACGTGTCCGGAGCACGTTGGAATGGTTCCAGGTGATTAGGTCTCAGCTCGGAGTGTAAGTACTAGCTCAGTCTAGTTACTATAGTGAATAGTTCGCAACAGGTACATGAAGTAGGTTTATAGGGAAAGGCTGCTGTCTTGTTACGGCGCTTTTAATGTGACTTCGATTAATTTTACCCGTGATATCAGCTAACTATTACACCAAGTTTTCGAGTAAAACGTACTGAAAATACTTATTTTTTACTCTGTTTTATTATTAAATTTCTTGTTTCAAATCAATAATTTGGCGCATTAAATATATTTTGTAGTCCGAACACTATTCTCTCTGTGTCTTAAATAAACACCAGCATTAAGTGTTTTTTTTTTGCTGCCATCTCTAGTCTTCACTCTCCGAGTTGACTCCAAGTTCAGATGTTCATACCACTCCGTGGTTAAATAGTCGAACCATATTTATGAATGTCAACTTAATGTACGCTATTTTATGTGAAATATATTTCATTTAATTTCATTTCATTTTACCAAGATATTAACCATAAATAATTCCTACAAGGAATCATCGAACCATGTGAAGAGTACTCGTAGTTTACAGTTCGCGACACACGCACTCTTTGAAACGGAGAAGCTTGAAGCAGCATCACAAATCACGGCTACACCGGCGTCTCCAGTTATCATCGACGCAAGCCCGGGTACTGTTACGGGGGAGACATATCGCACGTTTTATAAATACAATATTGGCGTCAGATGCGAAATGGGAAAAAGATATAGCAGTGTGTGTAGAGGTGCTAGGATATTGAAATTTTCTTGCTTCTAAATATTCAAACTATACAAAAAAATATTATAGTCTATTATTTGCGCGAATACTACATTTAAAGTTAAACTAATTTTACTGATTAAACTCGTGTATTGTTATGCGTGTATCTTTCTTTGGTCTTGCCCGTGACCACGAGGGCTGTAAAGAGCTCGAAACGTCGGAACTCATAATAATATGTTTAGAATAACAATACACGCAAGTTTAATCCGTTAAATTAGTTTTATTTCAAATATACAAATACATTTATTTAGAGAACCTAGCTCCGTTAGATCGATCGAAGTCGAGGAAATGTTGATGTTTAGCAAAGGCCTAAATTACCTATAAAGACCAGAATTTAAAAAACAAGATGCCTTCCTCCTCGTCTCGGAAAACTTCTTCAATGTGGATAAAAAGTTTTTCAATTATGTCCTGGATTCCTGCGCAAAAAGCCGTTTATTATGAAGTGGCTAGGAACAGAAGCCATCCGCTAGTGAAGAGCATTACATTGCTGTAAAAACTTTTTAATTTTGTCATTTGTCACAGAAAACAATCCATGTTTTCTGACAGAAAATTAACATTGAAATTTTTGAATTTATCGTTAAAAGTGTGAAGGAGACTTTTCTTCAGAAGTGTGTGATATTACAGTACAGTGGGGCTACCATGAGTTTAAAACTTACGCGCTCGATATCGCCTACGTAAATATGTCTATGAAAAACTTGTACAGCGCCGCCTGGTGGTTACGCGAAGAACTACAATCGGCCATATGAAAAAAACAACTCGATAGGTTTTTAACGTACGTAAGTTTACGATAGCCAACTCATGGTAGGCCCTCAGGTATATAAAATAAAACTTATCATTCATCGTGCTTGCATAACGTTGTTCAATACAGAATAAATACCATTTTTTTTTTCGTAAGCAATCTGGCAAGGGCTCTCTTATCCGCTACAGAAATACCCATCTCGACGTGACGATTTATCAGCGATCTTGTAAATATCCTCGACTGAAAATAAGAGATCCGATTGGACGCGACGAGAGAAACGAGCGGTGATATCTCACTGTCATTGGACATCATCATGTGATGTTATGTAAAATCCGGTCATTATTTTTGTTGTTTACGACGCAATCGTCTGTTCTTGATAAGCAAATTGTGGGATTCGAGTCGAGTAAATAGGTATATTCCAGACAAGCGTGATGTATCGTCGAATCTCCGGCATATACTGTCATCAGTCAACAATCCGATCTGATGGTATATTCACACTATTTTGAATTGATTATAATGAAAAGTGCGTCTAAAGCCATTATAAATACTTACTCTCTTTTCTTTGACTTTATTCAGTGCCTTTATTGTACTGCTTATGTTTGTTACCACTCTACTGTTCATTTCGACCAAAAGCTTTTCCAGGAAACTTCAATTCCAAAAGTTAATTTCAATTGTTAATTACAAACGTAACTTTATTTGTATTACGGGAACAAGTAATCCAATAGCATCCATTTTCATTAACAAATGTTTCTGTAAGAGTATTAATTGATGACGTTTTTCCCCGAACCAAACTCTGAGATAAATAGGCAAGTTAGTAATTAATTAAGTTAAGTTAAGGCCGTAGTATGGTCGGCTGAAAGTTCATTGTATTTCCGACAATAGACGAGTATCATTGTTACAAAAACCTACACACAATCAGATTACAATAGTTTTTCCTTTTTTTTTCGATGTTTATACGGTTAGATAGCCTAATTCTATAAAAATAAACACCGAAAAGTTTTTGTTATTCTAGACATTAAAATACAATACAGAATAGTTTATTTGGTTAATTCTAATATTATACACATTCGTCTCGTTTATTTTATGTCATATATTTACAAATCTTTACATATATTACAAATAACTAAGTCGAAATAAACTAACTAAATAAATTACATTGCTATAAATAAAAAATATGCCCCAGATCGCTGTCCATAGGCATAGTGCATTTGACACATTTGATTTGCTAAAAAGAAGTAGATACATTTTTTTTTTAATAGGTCCTTGGATTTTTTGAAAGAACTTTTTTATTTTTTATTGTTATTTGCTGCTTCCCTTCCTGTGCCCTCCATGTGCGAATCCGTCACACACTTGGCAGTTTTATTTTTCTAAGATTTTGAGATTGCGGAGGCGTGATTAAAGAGATGTTAATTAGGTACACAAAATTTTAATGGAACCCATTTATTGTGTATCAAATACGCTTGTTTAGCATAGTATGGGCAGCAATCCTGTTTATAGCGATCGATTAACGGTGGATAAGACGGACAGCCGCGTTGCCCGAGCCCTTCGTACCGTTGCTCGCACGCGTAACCGGTTTCAAAAATAACCGCGCCGTGTTTAGAAGCGGTATTAGCCGATTTCCCGTCGCGGCGCAATTATCGGCGCCGATGGATATCTGCCAATGGATCTCGCCGTGGGTTCTCAAGCGCTGGCGGCTGACAGCGCCTCAAGCGCTTAGCGGTTTACACTGGTAAAGGAGTTTGATGGAAAGTTACCGCCCCTTGCGTCTTCATTCGATGAGAGTTATTTGTTTTTCAATAAACTGTTTTAGCAGTATTTTTAAGCTATTGCATAGCTTTTATCGCGAGCTTTGAGCACGGCGACCGAACCAAGAAATTCCGTAATGAAAAATAACCTCACAATCGTCTAACGTCGTTTCAGTTCGGTAGACTTCGGCACGGTGTTTGTGTGCGTGCGGTTAGACGTATTGTACGACTCTACGAAACTCGCACGAATCGAGACGAGCTGCTCCGATATCGGACGATGCTATGCAATAACTATACCGCGGCAGTCCCCGAGTGCCACACGCCTTTTTTTTATAAAGTTGATTATAGTTTGTTATCATTTAACAAATAGTTGTCTTGGAGCTTGTTGACGCGCGGCGTAGGTATGTTTATTTTGGTATTTGTTTTGAGCCCGTTAGCACTGTTTAGCGCAACTCCACCGGCCGCCCCGCCTAAAACAACTGAAGACGTTAACTATTCATCATCTTTGGGTCGGACAAACAACTCGACACTCGCCAGGCCCACAACTGAGGTGTACATAAACACATTTTAACGCACAATTTTAGACTCTATTGCGATTTATTTAGACTCGACTGAATTGTGGCTACGATTCTGGCTCTCACGGGAAAAGTAAACGTTCGCTGTTTATTAAGTGAATGCCTTAAATGGATTAGAAAAGAGAAATGGTATTTCCTTGTAACTTACTACATTAATAGAACTCGGTATATAAGTTTCATTTGATAAACGATACAATAAACCAGGACAAAGAATGCATCGTGTTAAACGGGTAAACCTATTAAACAACTAAATACATCCAGCTTTTAAAGCGAATCATACCTAATGAATCGTACAGAAGCTACAATAGCATCATTTAGAACACAAATATTAAATTAAATTTCACAAAAACTCTCCTATTAGTTCAGAAACAACCAAAAAAGCCGCAGCACATAATGCTTCACTTCGCCGCATTGAAAGCAGCCAGACGCGAGTAGTTCGTCTCGCCAATCAAATGAAGCCTGACTGTTGTGGAACTTTCAGATTAAACTTTTCCCTCATTAATTTTCCCGCAGGGGTCTACAACCTGCGCGGCAAACAGACTTCAGGCCGCGGTTAACCTCATAACCTGAACGTGTATAATTCCACTGGGTTTTATGAATACTTCATGAACTGCGGTGGTACGAGTACTACTAATCGTGGCTACCGATATTTTATATACCTAGTGATAACAATTAATCCAAAGTTAACGAATTTATATCGTAAATACTTATATTCACTGTCGCGTAATTGTGTTTCACGTAAACAAAAAAAAATGTTACAGAACGAAATTAGCTTTTTAGTTTTGTAACAAAATAGTAACACAATTATTTATTACACAAAAATAGGTTACATAATTGGATAAATATTAAATATACATTTCATTGTTGTTAACTACTTAAATACGTACTATTTATGGTAAAAAATATTAAAAAGGAAATAAGTACAGCAAGTTTGTGCATGGTGAATGCACATCGTGAATAGCGCACAAGCACATTGCACATAATGTGCATGGTACAATAGCCCCAGCCAGTCGCCAGTCCTCAACGGAAGCCGCATTGTTGCCGTCGCAGGACTCACGACGTCCCTGATAAGGCTCTGTCGCTGCACACGCAGCAGCCTGCAGGATGCGCCGGGAATAGCTCGGGAATAAAGCGAGTCTCGCTCAAAATCGCTTCAAACACAATAACATGTCTGTTATTGACTACTCTGGTGGGTACGGATTGAAACAGGGAACAGTTAAACGTAACTAATGTGACAAAGTCATACAGGTTGGATTTGTTATCATATACTGAACGTTGTTATCTTTGCTCTCTTTCTTTATTTTTACTAGCAGTAAATTTATGGTACTTTTTACTATGACACACCCATACTGTATGACTTGGCCCATTTACAATTTGTATCATGTCGCTTAAAAAGAGTAACTATCAAGTTACTTGCCGGAGTCTTCTCGATAGAATCGGCGTTCCGAACCGGTGGCAGAATCTTATTATTACTACTGTGACGATTTATGAGTGCATGTAAATAAGCTACAAAAATAAAGATTTTTTGTTCTGATTTGATTTAAAAGTTTGAAGAGAGTCATATCAGCGAGTAAAAGTCGTTTCTGTCGTTTTCATGTCAATCTTTCATGTTATTTTCATCAACAATCACAGTTTTCCCTCGCATCGAACATCGCATACCGTCCGCAGACTTGCAGTGTTATGCACTCAAACAAATAAGCAAACTAATGAGGTCGATGATTTTAGCAACCTTTCCCTTAAGCAGTAGGTACTTTAGCGAACAAATTATTCCAAGTTGGCTAAGTTTATTGTCATCTTCAAGTTCAAGACAATAACTTGGCGTGAGTGGGTGCGCGCGCGCAACTCAGACGTCTCATTTTAGCACATTTTATGCGTCAGGCTCCGGCCGTATGTTCTGCAATAAAGATGTTTCGTGTTGCAGTGTGAGCTTTTATTATAAATTATGATATCATATTGAAATTAATATTGTTGTGCATTTATCCGTGTCAGTTTAACAGATAAAACATTTATAAACAACATGTCGATCAGATAGAACGTATTATTTTCTTGTGGCATACTTCGATTATTTTCCAAATGGCCAAACAAAAAAAAAGATAAACGCCAAGCGCTTCTTGAGAACATGCACATGCAAAACATTAAGTGCGTATTTGGTCCGTGGACAAAAATATATTTCTATATTTATAACTTGACGGTTACTCATAAATCTTGTCGAGTTCATAGTGCACTGTGACGTAAGCGTGTTATCTGACAGAGGCCAGCGGAGTGACGTCATTGCTATCCTTAGCCGGCAATTAGGCCACATTCTTGTCAGTAAAGAGCCTTATCGGACACTAAAAACGGAAACATAGCTATCATGAGGTGGTAATGCGTTTTCCAGTATTAACTAAACGACTTAACAGTTCAGAGACCGAATGACGTCCGTTATAAAATTAGGTTTACTCGTAATCACGCTACTTTACTAAAGTTTTTTGATCAATGAACCCATAACTGCGTAATTATATAAACATTTTAGTAATTTGGTATCTTATAAAGTACAATCAGTTGTAGCTATACAAATAAAAAAAACATATTGATCCTCCCTTGTCGCCTTTCCATAAAAGTTTCCATTCTTTTCCCTTTTTTAGGGTTTGGAAAAAAAACGAAAACTCCATCCGTCATTCGCGCCGCGCTTCGCTGCGCCGGCGCCGGCCGACGCACGCGTCTTAAACTACTTATAACTACTTAAACTTAAGGTAATTTTATTTTATTATAATATTTTTCTGTTAACTCGTTATACGTGATACATTTCTTTTAACTCATTATTGAAATCTACGCATGTCGTTTTATTGTTTTTGTGGAAATTCGGTATCTATGGTATGGATCAATGTAGGTACATTTTAAAATACCTACCGTTTTTAATTATAACTCACATGCTAGGTAGTTAAAATTTTGGATTAAGCTACATAAGAGCTAAAATCGCAAAGAGTTACTACATTATCAGTTAAAATCTAAAGTTTTACAATTATTATTAAAGTTTGGTAGCTCACACAATGAAAACAAGTAAAGGTATTTAATTTAGAAAAATAAGTAACTTACACGGTTACGCACTTTACTGCAAAGTAAGTAACAAAACTTAAACGGTGTGATATCTTAACCGCTAAAAGCACCAATCAATCTAACTTAATGACGACCAAATAGTTACGTCGCTAGAGGGCCTACCATGAGTTGGCTATCGTAAACTTACGTACGTTAAAAACCTATCGAGTTGTTTTTTTCATATGGCCGATTGTAGTTCTTCGCGTAACCACCAGCCGGCGCTGTACATGTTTTTCATAGACATATTTACGTAGTCGATATCGAGCGCGTAAGTTTTAAACTCATGGTAGCCCCACAGGATAAGTAAGTATACTGGCCTACAGACGTAATTATTTGGAATATGAACGATTGCTCATTTTTTATATTTCAGATACTTTCGCATAAGTCTATCTCAGACGTATTCACTATTAAGTAATTTTACAAGCTGATGCGGAAACTAAGATTATTTAAGAAGCTTGTTTAGTGCATAAAACCTTTTTAAAATGTAAAAAAGTATACTAGGTAGTAGGTAGGGTAAAATTTATTGCAGTCATTAGTCTATCCTTGTTATCAGAAGGTACAAATGACCTAATTGGCACATCTCATTTAACCTAATCGTCCATCGTCGTGGGCATTACTAAAACAAAAGAAAAACACAATGAGGGCAAATAATATTGCGTTCCTACAAAATTACGTAGCCGATAAACTTCTTGTCAACATCTCGGAATGCTCGCTCGTCCTTTCGAAGTAGGCTTTTTGTGATACGAGAAATGACTAACTTTTATTTTTATTTGCTTGTTGTTTTTATCGCATATACGCATCGTAGCGAGCCTGATACTTACTGGTATGTACAAATTTAACATTAAAAAAGCCAGTCGGAGTAAGTCTCGCGGCTATAGTGTTCCGGAGCATCTAGAATACAATTCACAAAATAAAATGTTACTTAAAAAAAAATTGCCAAAAAGCCAAGAAATACAAATAGGTATCTACGTCATATTCTTACTATAGCCGTCCGTATTTAAACGGAACTTTCGTAAACTGACTTGACCAAACGAACTCAACGTTTTAACTTCGTGGTCTTCGTGCAAAGTATGCAAAGAGCAAACTTCAACATGATTCAGCCAAACATTTCTGCGAAAGTTTACCCTTCGCTGTGATCAATCAAAATGTTAACACTTCAAAAAAGTATATAAAACTTAATAACTAGCTTGGACTAGATATAACTTTAAACATATGAACCTCCTTTGCTGAGCTGGGCCAGGGCTCTGTGTTACAGCAACCAGCGCCATTTCATAATATAATACGTATTATGTTTCATGAACCCATTACAGCTTCAACAAAGCTCGTTTAAACGTAATAAACTTGTTACCATTATATAATCGAGCGAAAAGCTCCAAAAAAGTTATGATTAGTTTGTATTAAAGACAGCAACAGAAATACACGACTGTGGAAATTCAGCTCTCTAAATACTAGAGACACTCATGTTTTAATAAGCTTTACCGATTTTCACCCCGGGGAACGGAATCCTGAAAACCATCAAAGATCCAAGGTAAAGGTTAAGGTTAAATTGCTGACGTCAACTCAGAATTCATTATAAAAAAGTGCGATCAACAATGTTCACGATTAAACAGCCTGGAAAGTAACATTCCTTGGAAAATTAGTTATAAACAAGTTCAGAAAATTAAAAGCTAGAGGTTTCAAATTCCGATAGATATTTATTTCTACACTATAATCAAAGGTAGAGAATGCGTTAATTTAAAATTAAATAGCTATTGTTTTTATTTCGATATGATGGAAATTCACCAAATATTATAAAGCTACTGTCAAGATAGCGTGGTCTAGGCTAAACACATAGCGTGTTCACAAGCAACTAGCTTAACGTTTGTAAATGGCCCGCCGCGCGCCGGCCCGGCACTTAGTTTAGCACTCCATATCGCCCCATGCTGCAGGACGCCGGAATGCCTCGAATTCCCAAAGCTAACAACAGCGGACCGGCACATGCCGAGCGATACCGAGCTTGTGCGCACTGCGGCAGACGCTGCGACGGAGCCACGGGCTTAACCTGGAATCGAACGGAAACTGACAAAAAGGATTCTTAAATGTTCAACAATCGTGGAGTCGTCGAGGTGATATGGAGTTAACAATACAACACGTACCTTGCTATGGTAACAATATCCCAGCGCTTTAACAAATGTATGTGCAAAACAGTAAACAGTCTACCTGTAACTAAAGTATAGTAGATCTGTCTAGCCAGCGAAATCAAATAGGGAGGGGACCACATTCTTTGAAACGGCAATTTTCTCAAGATATTTTTTATTAACGACTGAGCAAGGGGTTATTAGTATAGCCGGTTCAATAATTAATGTACCTAGCACTTATGGACACAACAGCTTTATGTCAATTAAATGCGACGTATAAGTGCTCTATGCGAAGGTATGAATTATGCGAAGCGACGTTTAGTAACGCAATAACGAGGATGATTGACGTTATCTCATTAATAGCCGACGTCGAGTCCTGGTCCCGGGCGCATCCCGCCTGCTGCCCACGTGCTCGAGGAGGTGCAGTACCTTGAGGTCACTGACCCCGTCTCGTGTAGCGATGCCCTTAAACGCTTCCTTCCTCCTCTCCGCACGTCCGGCCGCGCATAAAGGGCTCTTTATGAACGTCTTATGATTCCCCGTATCGCTACAGACGGCCTATTCAATGCTGTCAATTGATCAATAGTGAAAGGACTTATTACAGCTGTTGTTCCCGAGTCTGTGCGACTGTTGTTATTTAAGCGAAGCATTCATGACGCGGGGTGATTGGACGGTTTATGTTTTCCTTCGCAGATACTGGGCTTATTACGTAAGAGTACTCGTATGTATGTGTATGGCACTCTAACTGATCGGCGACTTTGTTTGCGCGGGGGAAAAGGGTAAAATGTTATCGTTGCGACCACCGCGATCCTTACACCTAAATATTTTCTTTGTTCGTATAATATTTAGTACGACCACCTCGTTGGTCTATTGGTAGCAAGTGCTGCGTTAGGACCGGTAGGTCCCCGGTTCTAGCCCTGAGTCGGGCAAAATTTGTGTGAGTTTTTCTGTTAATAAATTACTCAGCCCGGAGTCAGGAAGTTGGCGGATACACGCCCGTGCCTCGGAAAGCACGTTAAGCCGGTGGTTCTGCGCCTGATCTCTTATCGGTCATGTCGAATTGCCGTCTTACCGAGCTATGAGGGTAAGGGAACAGAAAGTGCAGTTGTGTTTGCGCGTACATTTGTACACTATAATATGTCCTGCGCATTTGGCTGATCTCCATTGAGATCGGCCGTCATGCCGAAATCAGTCGGACGCCTTATTTTTTTTTATTAATACGACAACAAAAGAGTCGTTGAAACTAACACTGCCTTACTCTACTGAATCGGAGTACCTATTAGCGACGGAAAAGTCACGAAGTCTTACCTCCCACGCGCGAACTTTCTCCATTTCAACGATAACCCTGTCTCGCTGCGCTGAGGCTCCAGGACTTGTCAACTTCGCAATTAGTCTAAAGAACGCACAATTATATTTCCATTCGCAAATGGACAATGGGGGCTTAAAGCATTTTGTAATTTTCCGTGGGAGCTATTTTCGAGCCCATTTTATCATAAATTCCTTCGTTTACGGTTGGTAAGAGTCTTATAACTTAATGCTTGTTGTTTTGTGAACAAGCTTAATGCCATTATTCGACAATTCAGTAAATGCAGAGTTCAATAGTCAATTTAAATTAAAGATGAGAGAGAAAATAAAATATATTTCTGAATAACTCAAAACAATAGGTGAAATAAATAATATTTGAACTATGCTCCTCAATTGATAATGAAACAGTTATCATTAAATACTTGCCGACATTTTGTAGAAGCGCGTCGATTTTGCTTTAATTCTTTCTCGAAAATTACAATGCTCAGACTCCACGTCAGTCATAAGTCTTCAAAGTGATTGTGCTACAGTGATGAGTTAATAAGAGGGATTTAGAATTGACTTTGTAGGTAGGTAGGTTAGATCATCTTTTTTTTTATGTAGCATTGAATTATGTTCGCATTGGCAGGTCTATGGACTGAATGCTCATCACTCAGGCGCAGCCCGGGTGCTGAACTCTATACATTATGCAGTCAACGTTTCTTCTGATGTAACGCAATTATCCATATAACCCATTATCATTTTTGAATACTTGATGCTGTTTTTCTGATAATTTCTTCTCGGCACAGTCGTACATATTCAACGGTAAAGGTTATGGATTGTAAGTTATTGCTGAGTAATTATTTAAAATTATATACGCATGGGTAGTGTGGGCATATGCATGCAGACCCATACTCGTATATCGTGCATCCAGCTAGATATGGTCCACCGGGCATGCCCGCGAGTTGATTACAATACACTAATGAGCATAGATCTGCTAGTTATGTAAATATTCTGCAGATGCTATGTTAAATTGAGTGTGATATTTTATTTCCGTATCATGTACTTTTCCATATCCTCTACTTTTATTGAACTATGCCTAAGTATCTAGGTATAGACTAGCCGGAGTAGTGAAAATACTGTTTTATAATGATAAAAAT
Organism: Maruca vitrata; assembly: GCA_039566165.1. Classification (NCBI taxonomy): domain Eukaryota; kingdom Metazoa; phylum Arthropoda; class Insecta; order Lepidoptera; family Crambidae; genus Maruca; species Maruca vitrata. Next base: position 17,374,365 of record CM076918.1, on the reverse strand, counting down.
ACTTAAGAGAGCGAGAATAAAATTTAACCGTCGAATATTTTCACTTAGAAATCTAACTACCTCACTATAGCGTTTCTATTCTGGCACTTTGACGGCTAAAGTTTAACGACTTCACGACTTTGTCAGATAGATTCTTTCGCAACAATCCAGACGAGGGAATATTAGCGTTAAGTTATAATGACGTCAGTAAATATACCAATTTTACAAATAGTGTGATACAGTCATTTTGTAAAAAAATTGCATCAAAATTTCATTCTTTGCGTTTATAAGTAAAATTACGAAATTATTTTTGTCTCTCGTAATAAAAAATAAACAAGCCTACAAAAGGTTAACCGGAGCCTTGAACGCAAATCTGTCAAAGACGAACATGCCCTGAAGACAACACGTCAATATCGAAAAGGATCAAAGGACGAAGTCCAAAAACTCTCAGCCAATCTTACAAGCTTCTGCGAAACTGAACAACAAGTTTATTTTATGATAAGCTATAATATGTCCGATGGCTAAAATAGAAAAAAATATATATTTAACGAAAAAAATCAAGTAATGCAACGTTAATTTATACTAATGGTATAAAGTTGAAGAGTTTGTTTGTTGTACATACATAAATATATATGTAGAATCACGCCTTTTCCCAGAGGGTAAGTACTCAGGCAGAGATTACTTCCTGATATGTGCTATGATCCTTGTTGTTAAAAGCGCTTCTCAGTGTGTTATTAAATTCAATATTATATCCAGATTATCGAAGAAGGTAATAAGCTAAGTATCTAAATAATATCAATACGCTAAGACCATTACGAGCAGAGCACCAATACAGAATTTTTCAAATCTTCTAAGATCCCTGAGAGTCATACTCTGGACTCCATCAGTATGCAATATATAGCTACAAGATTTGTGTTTGTGTAACTGAATATTTTCGATTCGATCGATTTTCTTTCTTTCCATGCTAGCCATGACATAAATGATACCTATCTACTTAAATCATATTTATTATATTGTAGAATAACCATTAAAGTCAGAACCTTCCATTTACGAGTGGCAATGCAACGACTAAATGACGTGGCGCCCCCTAGCGGCGTGCGGCCGCTCCGCACCGCTAACGAAGCTTTGTCCTGCGACTCCTCCCCCCTCCCCCCACCCCCCATTCAGGTGTCCTATTCGTAAGGATTTGCATGTCTATCTTTGTATTTAACACAATTCGTTGTTGTTGTGCACATTGTTATTTATGGGCAGTAAATCAAAATCGCTTTTCATGGGAGAAGTAGTTTTTTAGACACCGCCTCTTACCAATCTATTTTGTAAATCATGTGTACGTTTATTCGAAGCTCTTATGGTAAAGGAAAAGCATCGTGAGGAAACCTGCACACCTGGGAAGAAATTCTGAGGTTGTGTGAAGTCTACCAACCTGCAATTGGCGCGGTTGACTAAGGCCTGCTCGCCCTAGTTTAGAGTAGGCTCGTACCCCAGCAGTGGGGACGTATGTAGGATTATAGTAATGATAAATATCATAATATGTATCAGACAGTTCTCAATATAGAACATCTAAAAGTGAGTGTCACAAAAACATCTCATAGGAGTGCAATCAAAGTTTGTAAGCAAACAGGCGCAAACAAAATCATTACTCTTCATTAATTTTGTTAGCATCGAAGGCTGCGTCCTCGCATCTATTATTATAACATCAGATATTATCCTGTTATGATCGCTCGGCCCGTCGCCTGGCCCCGCGGGTATACTCCCAGACCCGTTGACGCAATGCTAAACTAGCCCCAACTTGTTACAAGTTTGCCAATTAGAAGGTGAGGGATCCGATCAAGGGTAATGGGTTCAAGAAGGGTTCTTCTTCAAGGTTAACTTACATTGATGTTATGTGATGATTCACTTTAAGATAAAACAAATGATACGGATTAAACGCTCTCGTGTATTGTTATACACAGTCTTGCCCGTGACCCCGAGTGCTGTAAAGAGTTCGAAACGTCGGATCTCTAAATGATATCTTTAGAATAACAATACACGCGTGTTTAATCCGTAAAATTAGTTTTCTTTCAAATGTGTAGTATTCGCGCAAATCATAGATAATACTATAATTCACTTTAAGGTTTGTATTATTATAATAAGAAATCGACTGGTATTGGGAGCGTGCACGACGGTGCTGCCCTCACTTTGGTGGCGTTTCTTTCGTTAAATCTTATGGAGTGAAATTAGTACCAGCGGCCGCCGCTAGAAGTAACAACGGACATCTCATAAGATTACATGCGTTTTTGACAATCAGCGCCATTTCTCCCTCCACCCACTTCGCACGGTCCCTATATATACTGTAAATATTGCTAATGTATAAGTAGTCCGCTAAGTAAGCTGGGAAAGAAACTGCAAAATATTAATAAAGTCTAAAGATCTATTAAAACTTAGTTAAGTGTCGAATCACCCATTAAACATGAAGTAAGTTTTAAGCATACTTTGCTTTCTTAGATAAATTCACGGAAACGCGGTGCAAGGAAAACGTTATTTAACGCTGTTCCTGTGGGCAGCTAAGTCAAAGTCAAAGTATTGCTGCTGTTTTTCAGAGTTAACAGGATCAAAACCTAATTATAATTTACTATTTCTTCAGATTCAGATTTCAAATCAACTTCAATTTCATTTTTCATAGAATATCCCTAACTTACGTCCATGTTTTATTTCTCTTGTACATCTACATCTACATCTACACTAATATTATAAAGAGGAAATATTTGTATTTTTGTATGTTTGTAATGAATTAACTCAAAAACTACTGGACCGATTGCAATAATTTTTTCACCATTAGAAAGCTGCATTATTCAGAAGTAACATAGGCTATATTATATTTTTATTTAAAAATTAGGGATCCTTACTAAAAATCCAATAATGTAACCCAAGGTGTAAAAAAATGACCTGAAATATTACTTACGTCTGCTTACGCTGCAAAAACTATTGATGATAAAATAAAATCATTTACTACGACTTTGCAGAACTCTCCATTATCTACAAAAAGTGTCGCGACAGCATATGTCTAATTATTATAGTTATGTCACAGTAAGCGGTTTTTTATTCTAAAAATTTAATTTATATGTCGCCGCTTGAAAAGGCTCTTTATTTGTACCTTGGTATTAATCATTATCAAAATAAATTTCTTTATATTCAAGACGGCTTCAGTACCTTTAAATAACTTTTTGAATTATTCGGACATTAATTTCTTTCGGGAGATATCACGAATTTAAAAATGCAAGTATTAGAAAATAGTCGCGTGGTTGCCACTTTGATTTTAACTTGAAGGAATTTTGAATTCGCTTTAAATTCGTTTCGTAGGTAAATAAGTACCTGATAATAAATATTATATTTTAATGTAATATTTTATATAGAGATAGAGGTATACCGAAGCGAAGCGAGGGCGGGTCGCTAGTGTAAGAATATAGATCGTTATATTATTGAGATATTTCTTTCAAAACAGAACGTGCACTTGAGGTTAGGTTAACTAAATAGATTTACGCATGGACTAAAAACAAGGCTAAACGATAATAAGAATTAGGTTGTTGTGATAATTATAAAAGGAGATTAAAAGTTATATTATTATGAATGTTCCAGCCAAGTCCTCAGGCATGCTGGTGCACCGGGCTGCAGGTACGTCTCAGTTCTTGCGATCGCCGCGATGCCTATGCGCATGCATTAGCATGATCGTGCTCAGCGACTTGCGAGAAGTGGATGTGGCGACCTGCGCTCAGGACTGGTTCCTGACGGTACGGACAGCAGAACCAAGTATCATTTCATTTACTTATTTAATTACCTTTTTTCATTTTTGAACCGATTGAAAAGAGGCAGCGCTTAAATTAGTTAAGTTGATTCTGAAATAAGCTTGCAGAACGTCGAAACAAACACGAATCCTAAAAAAAGACAGCGAATAGTCACAAACAGATGTTAGTATGTAACGTAATCTTGATAGACATGTTATAAACAAAACAAGTCATTGTACTTGTGCCGGTTGGTTGACAAAGGCCCGGTTGAGTATAATGAATTGAAGCACAGTGCCGTTAACGTAATAATTGTGATCGCGCGCAACGCGTCTCATGCGCGGGCGCAGCGCGTGTCGCGCACCTCTAGCGTATTTCCTGCTATTTTCTGCGTTGCCAGTAGATAGTATAATGCATGTTTAGATACTATTTGTATTTCTGGGACATATCGATGTACATGTAAGTAATAAATTATTTTAAATATGTAGTTGATACTATGAGATTGAACCTTCCCATCATTATCCATACCTGGTAAGTTTTAATTAAACACAACTTACAAACACTTCTATAAGTTCATGATTTTCATGTCTTCTGGTGTTTAGGTGAACATAAAATTTTTGAGATTTTATAAATATCCCCTTTAAAACTTTTGTTGTGTACTTTTTCAGGGCATATTGTATCATTTCACTAGTGGGTTTATTGGCAACACCGGTCGTCAGCTCATTACCCCCCACGGTGATAGCACCCTAATCTGCGCAGCTATCTGCTCCGCAGGGCGTGACGCGTTACGCGAGTAAACACAAAACGACAGATCCCCGCAATCAGCGTCCCTGCGCGCGCGCACCTTACCCGCTGCATAGCGGGACTCCTGCGTCCTACCACAACACGCCGCCCGACCACGACCATACAACACTAACACATCCATTGCTTCTCTCTTGCTCAATTGAACTAAGCGTGCCCTATCAAACCAGCAATCTATTCCAAAAACACTTGGACGTGGTGCTGTACGTCAATCGCGTAAACTGTCGATAATGTTTAAGGCAAACATCATGCATAGTAATTTAGTTGTATAGAACTATTAAGGCATGAATGATACGGTATCTTTAACGGTCACTCGATAAGTACGAGATCCCGGCGCAGGTACCCTTATACACGGTTAATGACTTGTAAGAACCTTTTTTCCACCTTTTAATTAAAGTGCCAGTCACGATTGATTTGCGACGAGCGAGGTGCTCGTTCTGACTGATAAATGGAACTTGTACTGGGATATTGGCTCGTTTATGCTGTCAATCTGGCCGGAGCTATAAAGCTGAGGCATTGCGAAGAAAGGAACGCAGCTAATAGGAACTTCCTTTTTAATTAAACTCCATATAGAGTGATGTGATTAGTTGCTTCCTTGCGGCCGGGTCAGTGATCTGCAGCGAACGCAAAAGGAATTAAGAATAAAAAGTCTTGTAAAAAGATAGATACGGTTGTGTAGCTCATTTAGACTTTTATACATCATTAACTTGTTTTTGCACGTCACTTCATCTGAGTCTAATTAGTAGATTATGTCGCTCTCGATCCTTACACGGATATGTTTTTTTATCATGTTTTCAGTCAATTACTCCCAAATAAAGTCTCTTGAACTATTATTGTTTGATGAAAAAGTAGCAGTATTAGTCCTGCTAACTAGTACCTATAGGTACAGTACAATAAAAAAAATAAAACATTCAACTCAAAATCGTGAGAAACAGTTCTTTTAAGTGATGTGATCATCAGTTATCAGGTACTGCTTGTCGCATGAAATTGATGATTAAAGCCTAAGAAACTCTAAGTACTAAGTAATAAAGAGGTGAACCACCACCACTGTTCACCCGTGATCATGGCGCTTGCAACAGTGCCGAAATAGTGGGAGCTCATTAAAACAAAACAACATGGTAAATATCCCGGACAGTTTCAGTTTCCTAATGTGTGTAGCCGTGACATTTAAAATAACTTATTTATTTATCAGATTTGTACCCACGTGAAGATCGTCAATATGTCAAAATAAAATAAAAAAGAGGTAAATTGTACTTCTTTATTTATACTACTACGATGTTGTTAATTCAGGAGTATTCTGCCTACTTGCTACTCTAGTTTTGCACAAAGATTTTGTGTGTAAAGTGATCACAACTCGTAGTTACCACTTCCTTCTGTAAGTAGGTACTTAGTAAAGTCGCATACGTGATGAATACTAGTCACCGTCAGACGCGACCTGCCCCAAGCGGGTCCGATCACGCATCACTGGGCCTCAAAGAGGGCGTGTACTACAGAGTTACTGACCAGTAGCCGAATATTATACATCTAAAAGCGACTCTGTCTGTCCGTCGAGCTTTCACGCCAAAACTACTTTACCGGTTCCAATGTATTTGGTACACAGTAAGCCACGAGACTGACGAAGGGCGTAACCTACTTCGCTTTAAGGGAAGTAATGTTTTACGCGATAATCGACCGATTTATACGAAGTCCCGGAGAGAAAGCTGTATGAAATTAATAATTAACAAATATCTCACAACTTCACGTTGATTCTGATCTTAGTTACTTGAACACTTATCAGAAATTAAAAACTACAATGGTTACCACAAACATATTAAAATAGATACACACGCTAGATAAGAAACAAATACATTATCCTCATCGCACAAATATTTGTAGGTTAGACCCAGTGAAGATCGACCCCCATCCCTTTTGCAGGAGACAAGGGTCCTACGAAGTGTGCCCATGAGCCTGAGAATAAACATTATTACAATATCGATCACAAAGTGGTGTGATGGATGAGCGACTTCAAAAAGAGCGAAATTAAAAGAAAAGAAAAAATAAAATTTAAAATACCCATAATTCCAATATAAATAATATTTTTTCAATCATTTAAAAGAAGAATATTTTTTTTAAACAAATATAGGTAGTACCTACATTATGACTGGCATACGATGCAAAGCTAGTGTAGTGGCTGTAAAGGATTATGCAAAAGCTACTTACTCGAAATATGTAGTTCATAAAGTATCTAAATGCATTCTTCACTCCAGTGCATTATATAGTGCAATAATCAGTAGTCCGAGTGCATCGTGTGAATTACGAACGTGTAGTCGCGCGGCTTATGCATCCATGCATTACGATGGAACTATTGATCATCCACCCATAAGCTCTATCACCGTGAAATAAAGTTCAATCTTGACCCATAGCCTACATAATTTTGCAGCGTTTTATATCAAGCTAGACCCTTTATTGCATTAGTATAGGGTATATATTCGCGGCAATAATAGTGCAGCTTATTGATTATAAAGTGTATAATGCTGGCGCCTGCTCCGCCCGACCCGGAGTGGAATGCTAATCAGTTCCTTGCATTGCGAAACCGTAATCGCTGCGGTATTAGAATTCATTAGATTAACATAACAAACACTGATGTTTGTTTTATGAACAGTAATCATGTAGATCCTATAAATTGTTAACATAATTCACATAAATATTGAAAGGTTTTCCTCATTTTCCATCAACATTGACTACACTCCAATAGTAAATAAACCAAACTCTACCAATAGATCATTCTAGATAAATGGAGAGTGCTTCAAGGACAAAGTTCTCGTGTATCAATTCAAATGAAATAAAAATTATTAACATGTAGTTAGTCCTATTAAACTTTGCTCAGAAGTTAACATTGCAAAGTTATTCTCATTTATAATTTACGGAGTGTAACACTTCGCGAAGTAGGAGTTCCCGCGAGGAGGCCGCGGGGAGCTTGCTATCTCTGCAACTTCGCTGACATGCGACTGTTTACTCTAACTTACAAATAAGGTTATCTCATAACATTGAAGATTAATCATTTAATAGGAATAATGGTTCTTGTTATCATAAATAACTTATTGATTTAATAGATAAAGCTACAGTAAAGATCCATCCATCCATCCAGTAAGTATCCATCCATACATTAAAGACCATCATCGAACATGTATAAACAGTGCTCATAATGAAAACAAAAGGATAACTGACTTTCAGTCATCCGTTTGATTTCCTGAATTAAACTCAATTGTGCCACAGTGAGAATAAGGCCACAGACTAATTCCAGCAGTATCGACTGACATCAAAACTTGGAATAGTTTTGCGAAACGTCTGCAAACTTGTACACAAACATCTCCGACTCTCCGTCGGCCAGTCCGTCCGGCCAGACTTGGCGAACTCTTCGTGGGAACTAACTTCACCAAAGTATATCTACTTATATGCCTTGCAAAGTTTTTGGTGCGCTTAAAATAGTTCGAGGCCGGAGATACTTTGTTCTGAATATAGGAAAAGTTAGACTCGAAAACCTTTCTGTAAAAGTTCATTTCGAGACACAGCATCTATTGTAGGTACTTTGAACTAAATTAGTATCAGCAGAGGTCATTAACATGATTGTCTCGTAAATCAAAAACAGAAGACTTGATAAAATATGACATATTCAGCAATAAACTGCAAACTGCACAAAAAAACAGCAGGTTAAAATTCTGATCATAAAATTCAAATTATGTTAAACTCGTAAATTACTCGTTTATTTCCATCAGAGGAATAAATTGAAATTTAACGCTTTACGTGGGTATTTTCGTACATAAACATGTGCTTTAATAATCTGGGTCCCGTACCAAAAGGGTTAAACGGGACCTGTCTGTGTCTCATGAACCAGAGCCAATCCGTCACAGGCAGAATGATTTAACTAGATATATTTGTTTCCACTTCTACACATAACACAGATTTTCCAATGTAAAACATTGAAGAGGAGTTTCACATTTCATCATCAGCCTATTCCTGCTGGACATTTCATTTCATTTCAGAACCCGTCTATCCCAACGGTTGTCGGTTCTACGGCTGATGTGGCCAGCCCATTGCCACTTCAACTTGCTAATGCGATGAGCTATGTCACATTTAAAACAATGTAAATATTAGTCGTTAAGAATAATCTAATTGTTTGGCGGATCATTTCAAAATATTTTTAAATCAAAATAAATGTAATGATGATGAATCCGTTCGTGCGCCGTCCGGCCCGCACGTGGTCGATTATTATCCCTTCTAAATCAGGCTATTCGTGACCGTGCATCACACTCTCATACAATTTGTATTATAATTGAGTTGAGATAAATTACTGTTCGTTGTCCTTTTGTACGCTATTTTTTTATTTGCCCACGTGGAGAGCAAACCGGTCATACAAACTGAATACCCGAAAAATACCCTCCTTTTCAAAGAATACCTGACAAAAGTAAATTACAACACATTGTCACTACAATATTGTGTCCCTCGGCCTCAGTTAAGCGCTGTGAGAAATGTAGGGCATATGTTATGATTGAGGAAACGGAATCACAGAGCATCCACGTGTACCATGATTTGGGCGAAGAATGACCGGCAATTTGAAAACGGGAAATTGCTGCTCCAGAAAAATATAAAGGACGCGGACAGTATGATTTTGAATTATGGCAAAGTATGCAAAGCAGCCAGGATCACTCGTGATATATCAGCAAGATTTATGCCGACATGCAGCCAAGTAGATCTTTTTGAATATTCAGAGCGTCGACACTGAATATTTAATCGCTTACGTTGTTGATTTTGAAACATCTTTTGAATCAGAACTTTGATTTTATTTCCACTTTCCTTACACGTTAATGACTTACTTGACTTACTAATATTATAAATCCGAAAGCAACTCTGTCTGTCTGTCTGTTACGCTTTCACGCATAGAGTACTGGACCGATATAAATGAAATTTGGTACAGATATAGTCCAGAGCCTAGGAAAGGTTATAGGCTACTTTTTAACCGACTGCGCTATAAGGAAGTAATGTTTTACCCGTTAAACGTCTCTACGCGGACGAAGTCGCGGGCGGAAAGATAGTATAAAATAAACGTATAATACATTTGAAACAAAACTCCAAAATGACCGCTACCTGCCTTGATAATTGCGACGAATGTCTAGAGGGTGGTATCTATACGATTAAAAACTGAATACATAATTAGCTTTAAATATATCACAGACCAACCAAAATATAGGACAGTCTGCAAATTATACATACTTATTACGGCCCACACGAGGCTTGTTATACGGTAATGTTTAGCCGGGAACCTTCCCCGACGTGGTAACGTGCTGACTAATCGCGTTTGGGGGTCAATCGCCAATAGTGCGGCCTCCGCCTTGACACTCGCCCCTCGTGATTATGCAGAGTATACACTGTGTACCAATATTATGTATCCCTCCTTCAAGGCAGCAGCTCGAAACCGCTTATAGGACACCAAGGATTAATAGGGAACCTTATTTGAGAAAACTATTTGTACCAACATTTGAAACACCATGTTGTTCGAAAATAACAACTTCCGATTGTTACAACCTGGTCATTAACCTAATGATAAATTAATTTCAAAAGTTGCTAATTTATTTAAAGACCCATTCTGCCGAAGCCTGGGCTTATAGACTGAGAGTTAGGTAAACTTCACTCATAATCCTTCTAATGTAATCCTCGGCAACCCTACAGGCATAGGGTAATCATGTAATCGAGGTCCATACTCATTCCATTGGAGCGGCAAATTGCCGATACCCCGATAGCGTTTGGATAGTCGTTAAGCGATAGTTTGATTTAATATTCATAAGGATTAAGGACACAGTCTACACAGGATTAAAGACTTCGCTTATGCGGAGGATTATTGCACAATAATCTCGCCATTTATATTCTCCTCAACGAGTGAATTAATATAGCTATCCTGGCACAAATCAATATATAATCTCCTATAATTAAGAATATTGCAGCACTTCACATTAGAATCTGAGAAATACACTTCGAATTATTTTCATTTCGACTACTTAGGTATAATGAAATTTTCACGTTTGAAGATCCATTGTTTACGACTCATTTGATTCGCACAAGTGGTTCCTCAATTGGCTAATAACTGCATTGTTCTGCCTCCTGTCGGTAACTGGTTGTGGGAACACGCGTATTTTGCTTAACGATCCAGCAAATTCGTATTGCGGCGACATGGTCCACGGCCCGTAGTGACCGCGAAATGTTTGTTTTATTCGCTGGTAACTGACAGGATGTTACTTTCAAATTTTAAAATAAAAAATATGCAAAAATTAATCTCAATCGGTTGAAAAAATCTGCTTCAAAATATGTTGCAAGACTCCATCCGAACAAACTTAAAACATACATTTCAAGATACAATTGAAAGGACTAGAACTAGAAATGCATATTTAAGTGCGCACGGACGGGCCGTTGAACCCACGATCTTGGGTCATGTGCAATTGCATGCAATGTAAATTTTTCCAACTTAAAATATCCATTAACAGCTATAAGTAGCACTATAAAAAGCAACAAGTCAATCCAACAATTTGTTTTAAGCTATTGCATAGCTTTTTATCGCGGGCTTTGAGCGCGGCGACCGAACCAAGAAATTCCGTAACGAAAAAAACCTCACAATCGTCTAACGTCGTTTCAGTTAGGTAGACTTCGGCACGGTGTTTGTGTGCGTGCGGTTAGACGTATTGTACGACTCTACGAAACTCGCACGAATCGGGACGAGCTGCTCCGAAATCGGACGATGCTATGCAATAGCTTTACCGCGGCAGTCCCCGGGTGTCACACGTCTTTTTTTTATTTAAAGCTGTGTTCGGTACCTATTAGAAGTGAGAGCTATAGTTAAATAGACACCTTACCTCCTTGTCTAATTCAAATACGACGTGTAGTACACCGTAAATCTAGAGATAATCCCGGACTAATCCCGAGTTCCCGCCGCAAGCCAATAAAACTATAAGCCCGGACCACACCTGAACCGTTATCACCTGCCGTTATCACTTAGCTGACTTGTTAAATACTCAAATACGGATTACCATTAGGATTTTAACTATTTGTTGTATGTATACCTATCTCGAAGAAGCTTTACTTAAGCTTTATTCCTTCATTATTAAGCTTGTTGTACCTACTCGTGTGAGCTGAAATGACACAATTTCACGTCTCTACTTACTTATTCGATTTCTTATCATACATAATCATAATAAATTAGAGGAAAGGACGAACTTTATACCAGTGCTCATAATTACCGGCGCAATTTGCTTATTCTTCTTATGTCATAAGAATAACCCCTGGAAATATTTAATACGACCAAAAAGAATTAACGAAATCAATTCAGCTGTCCCAGAGATGTGCCTAGCAGCACATCAAGCGGTTCATTTCTAAATTGTTCGCAAATTTTATGATTGCTCCTTTATGGTTCTTTGTGATATCAATCTCCTTATTTGATAAGTGAAAGATAGCGAGCATTCTTATTGTGTGGTTTATATTCTTAGCACACTAACTACGCCCCAGAAAGCTCGATATCGTACAAATCACAATATTAAAGAGAGATTTTCGCATAATTCTTGACGTCGGACGCTGTGTGACGTCATGTTGAGGAAGCACTATGTCGACTGTGCGTGACGTCATAGACGGGGGCCCTCAGCAAATTAACGCCAGGAAATGAGACCGGGTGCTCGCCCTTTGGGCAGGGACACAACACCCACGGCATGGTTTTACGCTGGAAAACAGAGGAAATACGCCCTCAATACGATACGACAGTACAGTAAGTATACCACAGTACAGACTTTTTACCTTCAGGTGTAGGTATGACAATGACATTTTTAGGTAGGTACCTATCTCTAGAAAGCTCCGGCGTAAAACAAAAGTCTCGTCCGTAATAATAATATAAGACTTGATCATCAGAAGACGGAGATCAAATACAATTTCAAAGTAACTCAGTCAAAAGCTGATTTCTAAGACGCTTAATAATAATTTTGATACACTAATATCATAACAAAGAAGAAGCTGCAGACAAAGGCAAGTTAAAAGGCAAGGTAGACAACAAAGTGTGCATAATGTAGTGTTAAGCAAACAGCCCGCGCCGGCAGTGAAATATTAACGAGCGCACTTTAAGCCCTAACTCCACCACGGCGGAGATGTGCATTCCATCGTACCATACAAATATTGCACATCTCGCACAGCGATGTCCACCGAAGCTAAGTGGAGAGAAGATGTGTCAAAAACTCAATTCAGTTGTTGTTTGAAAATACATCTTAATTCTCAACGTTTCGCTTTCGCTTTGGTGTAGTCCCGGTATGAAATTCGTACTCCCGCGGCCCGCCGCCTCCCAGATCAGCCACTAATCCGTTCGCTCTCGGCGCCATTACGACGTGACGTGGTTACCGTTTTACTGAGGTCTACTTAATCCTCTCTTAGATGTTTTTGGAAGCAGACTTTTGTTTTCATGTTGCTAACCTAAACAACCGTTTCGGGAGAAATTCCCTTTTGCCTTACTGATACATTTTCTGTATAAAGTTGAACTTGCGAATATCGTCACTGTTATTTATATGCATAAAATATTACAATTATTCCATTATATTGGAATTTACTTTCCTATTCTTCAGACTCTAGACGCCCTTCACATAAATAACATTTCGTATCTCACCTGTGTGAAACGCCTAAGTTCTAAAAATAAAAACAAATACTCTTCCAACGAGAGTGAACAAACAGACAAGTTGACGTGCAAAAGTCTCATTAAAGTTAAAGACGGCCGTTTGCGAAGCATCTGAGGAATAATACGATCAAAGTTGGCGATCGACTCTGTGAAGCGAGGGCTGTCTCTGTGTCTCTTCTGAACAATAATGATAAACTATACTACCTAACTTCACTTGTACTGCCTTAATAATACCTTGTTATTTGAGAAAATATGAGTAACTAACACTAAATAAACATCGTCTATGGTAATATGAATTAATATTAATGGGCAATTCTTTGAACCGTATGTTTGATATAAGCAGCCCTGGCGTGGCGCGCTCAGCGAAGCGATAATTTAATAAGCGTCAGCGTCAGTGAATCTGCTTAAAATATCGCCGAGACGCAATAATTCAAATCAGAGGACGATTTAATACGTGTGAATAATGAGTTCAGGCCGGTTCGCGGCGCTCGCCCCGCCGGCCGGCACATGCACCGCTTGTGCAGATATGGTGCATATTGTGCATGCCGGCACACGGACTAACAATAGTGTTCCATAAATATTTACATTTGTCAAAAAGTAGCGACATTCTTTATATTTAGAAAAACATCATTTATATCAAAAAACAATTACTTGCTGCTACATAGCATTGTAACATAATTAATTAGACATTATGTAGGTAACTTGATTTCAATTTCAAAACATTGAAATTGAAATCTAAACAATTGATAGGGTTGTTTGTTCATAACTATTTTCAGTTCGCTCGCGACCACGATTGGTGTAACCCAGTCTGCACGTCGGGCAGTAAGTAGCTATGTAATTTGCTACTCCTAATATCGCGTGTAGACCCATAAAGACTAATTTTACTATTTTCATTATTTGCTTTTGTTACTTACAAACACACCCGCGTCACCTCTTTTCAGAACGCGTCACTTCCTTTCGACTGACGTCCGAGCTTCCTTATGCATATCCGATAGTTGTGAGTGCACAACAAAAGCGAGAGTACGTTAAACTCGTATAAATACCAGGGCATAAATATTTAATAACATCAAGCCACGCTCTGACCCACTTCGGTTTCTTAGCCGAGGTGCCGGCGATGGTGTGAGAACACGGAAGTTTTACATGTTGCAGTTCACACTCGACATCAGTATTTTTTCTCTATCTAGAGAATTTGTTTCGACACGGAGCGAACAGCTGAGATAAACGTTGGGAGATTGATTTAAGAAACACTCTGACTTGAAAACGTGTCATCAATTTCAAACTGTCTTAAAATTGTATCAATTATATCAAAAGCACCATTTGACTAATCACATTTTCTAATACAGGAAACATCTTGTGATTGCTTCAAATCTTCAATATCTTAAGCGGTTCCAAGTATTTACGAAAAAAAATTGGCAAATAAAAATCAAAAGCTTTCTATTTCCATATTCCCCTGCGGTGCTGGAAGACCAACAGTTCTATAACAAAATCCTGTATTTACCTATTTCAATTGCGGGACCGTATCCCAAGAGTATAAGATTATTATTTGTAGTAAGCCTAAATTAATCAGACCTTTTCAAACAAATTACAATTTGTTAAGGCGATTACATTGACATGACAACATTTTAATTGAGAATTAAGAATTCATTAGTAACTACGCACTTTTACTAAGAATGACTTTTGACTGTAACATACACTTACTCCAGTTTAAAAATATTGTTCTACTTGTAGTGTTTACGAGTACCGCGCACGACACTTAGTAGCGTTTATGACGGATAGTAGCGAACTGGGGCGCGAGTATTGTACCACTTACTTACTTGTTTATTATAGGCCGTCCTAGGGCAATAAAAGTTCCTTAATAATTACCACACTTTTAAAAGTTATCAGGCTTTCAGTATCGCTATGAAACGACATTTCATAACAAAGTCAGGGCCGGCATTCAGATCGCTCGATCAGAGATAAAGGTTGTTGTTTTTCTTTTATATTTGAAACTAACTTAACTAGGTTCTGTTAATATGCCTATCAGCCACAGCAGTTAAATAGCTATTAGTTAAACTTATGATCAAATATTATGCAAGATTATTCATATTTCGTATGCTTAATACATCAAGGAAATACAGATAATAAGACAATATATGTATTTATTGAGTCTTCCTTAAGTTCATTTAGTAGAGATTTTCGGTATACAAAATTGATACTAAAACGAGCAAGGGGATTTACTCTTTTCTTTAGAGATCTCATTCTTGTGGCTTTAATGATTGCCCGTAGAATCCAACCGCCATAGTTGTCGCTTAAATTGATTCGTAGAAAGCCGTCGTCGATACAAGTTCCCTTCCCACAGCGGACCGGCGCTGGACGTGACCGTAGCCGGCTTAATCTGAAATGGCATCTGAGAATTGTACAATTATTAAGCTATAAATAATACAGGAATGCAGTCGCAGCCGCGCCCGCAAGGACGCCGCTGGATGCGTTTACAATACACGACTCAGCTCTGGAGCTAGTAAGCGGATGTAATGTTTAGAAATATGCGTAACACAATCCAGAATCCAGATGCGCTATTGGGTATTAAATTTGGTTCCCCTTAGGTCCTTCTGCTATATGCATGCCATGTGTGAATCAAAATAATTGCATTTCAGGTGGGTAATTTTTTTAATAAATTAAATGGTGAAAATGAAACCATGTTTTTTACAACAACAACCAATGATAAATTATGTATTACTCTAACCCACTTTAACTAAAGTACTAGAAGGTAATACCTACTTCTTGAATTAGCATAGTCATGATTTCCCTACACCAATGTTATTATTTATGTTCAATTAAGTAGTTAAGATATTCATGGTAATTATAAGTTAAGATGAAGATATTAAAATAAGCCCTCGTTATCATTCATTTTCTTAATTTTCAACTCGGTTAAGTATAATCAACGGTGATTTCTGATCTCTGTTGACAGATTTCATTAACGATAATGACAGGTATCGGGAACTTTATCACGTTAATCTGTGAAATTGTGTAGAGTAGTTTAGCCGAGGCCAATTATCTGGCGCCAGGGCACGCGGGTCGCGCGGTGCGAAGCGTTTGTTTACTGCACAATGCAGGAAATGAGGACTCGGAACGAGTTATTACTACAAGCTGAGGATTTTCAAGCGTCCCGTTTTCTTCAACTTCTATTTATTTGACTTCAATTATTTGTTCTTTGTGACATAAATAAAATTAACTCCGAATAAAATTTATAAGGGACTTAACGATCGATCTAGCATATTATCTGCGTAACAATAAGTTCAAAAAGGAAAAAATCATAATTGATTCTGGAAAAATCAACTCTTATATTTTTGATGCCAACCAAATTCCTTTTGTTTAATAGTGAAACCTGAAATTGAATATTGATAAAAGAATTTTCCTTAAACCAGTGAGTGAATTTCTAATAAGTAAACAAAAGCGGCATTAGAGCGATAACTGTCAAATAATTTATGGATGAAGGAAAATTATTTATTATTGATGCTAATATCAAAGAAACTGGGTCACCGGCGAGATCTTGCTTCATGCAGAAAATGTTTATTGTATTCCTACAATGTCTACATAGTACCTACATGACTTTTAATAATGGCATAATTTATCGACCTCAACACACACGGCACGGCAAAAATTTTCGAATCTACTAAAACGTTAGGAAATGGGAATAGCGTTGAGTGGCTTGGATTAAATATGCTCTTCATCTAACATATTCCAACACACATCCAATTTTCCTTTAAACACCCAACTAATAATATAAATTGACGTAGATCTTTGCATTTCCACTACTACAATTAGACTATAAATATTACATAATACTTTTTATTATTCGTGTGTGTCAACTTAAATGTTAAGAAATGTCTTATCTATCTATCTACATATGAAGCTAAAAAAAATATTTATGCTTGAACTACGTAGCTACTAGCTTGTGACAATAACCAAACTTTATTAAATAAGTTTAATACGCACAAATAATATTCGGACAACTTCAAAGTAATGTTAAGAGACACCACTATAATTAAACTTAGGTTATGTGCCCAATAACCATTACAGTTATCATAAATGTTCTCAATTATAATATAGCCAATGTTTGTGCAGATTCTGCTGGATTCACTGAAGTTTAGCTTGACACCGAAGTACGTACGTTATGTCAGGCGGTCATATTGATTCATAAATACCTCTAAATATACAGTGATGGCACGTTGAGCGAGTGAGGACGGGGGCCGCTCGTCTCATGCACGCTCGATCGCGCCGCTGCGTTGCATCTTTTTGTCGCTACTTAGCGTCACGCTAGGGTTAGCATTCTGAAATGTCTTAAAATGGTCTCAACGCCGTACAAATCTGTCATGCAGGTTTTAAAACATTTTTATTAAAATAGCGTCTGAACTGATTTCTGAAAGCAATCGATATTGATCAATATTCAATAGTTTTTAGTTCACCCCAGTTACAGTCAAGCTTCACGTGCTTCTGAAACAGTTTTAATTAGAATCAAAACCGAAATATTGTGGCTTCAAAGTATAACTTTAAGTTTGCTCATTGTTTTAGCCTTACTTATTGGATAGAAATATTCCATTTCTGGAAACTTAATTACCAGAATCTTTATTCTTATACAGAATGAATATGTGAGGAACACAATCGAAATTCTTGTCAGGATCAAATTCAAGACCAAATAGGGATATGATTTATAGAATAGCAAGAGCCCTCGCTTCACTTCGGGTGAATTTAACATAAATAAACTTCCTCTTGAATACCTCTATTAATTGCCGCCATCCATTGTGTACTTTTAAAGATTGACGCATACATAGGGATATAGGTATAGAGAAAGTGACTTTGTTCATACTATGTAGTAACAGTGAAGAGGGAAATTAAATTGTACTTAAGTCTTACGAGTGAATGTATGTTGTTCCTGGTTACCTCTATCAGAAGAAGGCAGCATTGTATACCATATGTACATTATTCTACTATTAACTAAAGCTAGGCAGCCCTGCGGCGGCCGAGGCGTGCGGAGCGCATCCGCGACCTTGCACAACGAGATGCGTTTCACCCGATCCCCTGCACCCGGCGCCTTCTGCCCCCACACACTTCAAGGGTTTTGTGGGCTTTCGGACGTTGTGTGCGTTCGCGTACAGATGGTTGGAGCGAAGAATTGAGCTGGACGACTGGTTGTGGATCTGCAACTACTACAACTAATATTATAAATACAAAAGTGACTCTGTCTGTCTGTCAGTTACGCTTTCACGCATAGAGTACTGAACCGATTTATATGAAATTTGGTACAGAAATAGTCCAGAGCCTGAGAAAGGACATTGACTGCTTTTTAACCGACTGCGCTTTAAAGAAGTAATGTTTTATCCGTCCAAAATTTCTTTATTTATAGACATTTGCACGCACTTTTTAGCAGGACTACTGACTGCTTTGAGAGGCTCGGTGGAACAGTGGTTAGTGACCCTGCCTGGCGGTTCCAAGAGTCGTGGGTTCGATTCCTACTCGGGTCAAATGTTTGTATCATAAGCATCGGCATTTGTTCCGTGTCTGGGTGTAAGCGCCATTTGGGGAGAGTACGGTATCGCACGGGGACACGGGTATAGAAATTTTTATGGGGCATCAAGAAACGCACCCGTGGAAAGAGCCATGACGCAAGTACATGGGTGCGACTCCTATGATTCGGTCCGTATGCCGGAAGGCGGAAAGGACCATGGGAAGGTGGTGGGTCATACCTCAAGGGTTTCGCTAGGAAGCCATCTTCAGCGTTCCCACTCTTACTTTCACCTAAATGACCCCAATAAGCACCTTGTCTTCATCACATCAAACTGCGCGAAGGAAGTTGTTTAACTACTCATGCAATCACCTTCTTCCATCGTTGTTTGCCAAGAGTGGACGTGTGTCAGTGCGAAATTAACATTTTAAGTCGATTAAAATTAACTAAGGATCCCCCAGGGCTTTGCCCCGAAAAGTAAGGCGTCTCTGGGCCCCATTGTTGGCGAAAAAGTTACCTGAACACAAATTTCTCAAGTGCCCTACACCGGCGAGATTTGAACCAGGTTCCGGCTGCGTGATCGGTGAGCGTTTTGCTAATGAGCCAAGAACACTCGGCGCGTTGCGGTTGAATTTGGCAACTGGTATACGACGGTTACGTACGCACGAGTGAGTAACGCCAGCTGTTCATTAGTCTAGTATTGCTGTCTCTGTCCCGCACCGCTGATACGCTCCGCGAGCTGTCAATTGAATGTTCTTCCAATACGCCATACGCACTTTATTCGCTTTGTTTACAAGTTTAGCGAAGATTAGAGAATGAATTGCATTGCATGTAAAAATGCTGTACCATCTTCTGAATCCATGAAGTGCCGCTTATGTATGGGGAGATTTCATCACCAATGCCTGAATATTAACAAACTTCAATTTGCTGCATTCTCAAAAGATCAAATATCTACTTGGATATGCCCAACGTGCAACAACGTTACTCGTCGTGTACGTTCTAATGATAACACTCCTGTGCGCCAGAGTAAATTACTTAATGTCGACGACTGTATGAATATGTCCTGTGAGATGGCAGACCACGTATCAAACATCTCGACTTCAACTTCTGCTGAAGATCCTGTGTGTGCAAAATCTCCTACGGAGGAGGTTACAATGGAGAGAATTAGTGCTCTTCTCGATGAGAAATTAAGCTCTTCCCTAACGGTCTTTATGTCAAGTTTCCGCAAGGCGATAAGGGAAGATGTCAAGGAAATGGTTCAAAATGAGATAGGATCGGCAATTCAGAACTTAAAAGAAGACTTTACCATCACTACAGACTTCATTTGTTCTGAGCAGTCGGAGATGCGTTCAACGATCGAAAAAAGCTCTCTTGTTATAAAAACTCTCGAAGCTGAAAAGATTGTACTTCAAGAAGAGATGAGTAAGCTTAAAAGCCGCCTTACAGGCATCGAAAAAATTGCTCGTAGTTCTAACATTGAGTTGCAAGCCGTACCTGAGCGAAAAACCGAAAACTTATTGGCAATTATTAAAAGGCTTTGTGAGATTGTGCAGGTTCCCATTGATGATGGAGATATTAACGCTTGCCGTAGAGTGGCTAAGCTGAACTCGGCATCTAGTAGACCTCGTAACATCATAGTGACATTTTCTACGCCTCGCATCAGGGACATAGTATTGTCAGCGGTCAATAGATACAGAAAGAAACAATCCAATATGAAGTCATCGGACCTCGGCATTCCAGGTGAACCTTGCAATATATTCGTCAGTGAACACTTGTCGCCTGAACAGAAAACTTTACACGCAGCGACTAGGAGAGCAGCTAAGGAAAACAACTACAAGTATGTGTGGATAAAATATAACCAAATCTACGTACGTAAGGACGATTCTGCAGCGGCCATATTAATAAGAAATTTAGACAGTTTAATGAAGCTCTCTAAACAATCGTAACCAACTTGTTTCTCATAATCCTTGTACATTTTGTTTGGCTATTATTAATTATTATGTTAAGTATTTTTTATCAAAATGTTGGAAGAGCCAGAACTAAGTTGAAAGACATATATCTGAATACACTAGCTAATAACTTTGACATAATTTGCTTGACAGAAACCAACTTTGATAGTAGTATTTATGATAGTGAGTCATTTGATGACCGGTATAACATTTTCAGACGGGACCGTGAGAAGTCCTGTTCTAAGAAACAATGTGGAGGGGGTGTACTTATTGCTGTCCGTAAAACCATAAACGTAGTTCGTCAGTCCTCCTGGGAAAGCAGAGTTGAAGATATTTGGCTTTCATTCATGTCAATGGATCACACACATTTCCTGCATCTCTGTGCTTGCTACCTACCGCCTGATTTGCCGGCCGAGGACATAACTTGTTTCCATCATAATGCTCAAAGAGTCATACTTAGCTCTAAAATGAACGAAAGTTGTCTTATCATAGGAGATTTTAACACTCCTAATATAACCTGGGAAAAACATATTATCTCCAATACTCTTTTACCAATGAATCCTCTAGATCATAAAGCGTTTCTTCTTTCTGAAACTATGTATATATGTCACCTTAATCAATTCAACCTTATACCCAATAGGAACAATCGGTACCTGGACCTAGTGTTATCAAATATACCTTGTGCATCTATCTCTGTAGAAGAAAGTGAACCTTTGTGTCATGTAGATAGTCACCATCTTGCATACCATATAGAAGTCCATAAAATCATTCCAGACAAGCCCATGAAGCCCAAGCTTAATAAGCGATACAACTATAATAAGTGTGATTACGTTTGTGTAAAGGCGGAATTGGGGAGCATCGATTGGAAAGATTCCTTATCCTCAGCTGATGTTGACGAATGTGTTGATATCTTTTATAGCAAACTTGATGAAGTCATATCTAATCATACACCATACATTAGAAATAATCATAAAAAAAAATATCCCCTTTGGTATAGTACAGCCTTAATATCTTGTATAAATGAAAAAATTAAATACCACAAGCGATTTAAAAAATATGCAAATCCAAGAGACTATGATACATTTTCGTTTCTTCGCAGCAGATGCAAGTCTCTTATTGCTAATTGTTATAAAACTTACTTAGAATCGACTGAGGAGTCACTTTCGTATAACCCAAAGGTGTTCTGGAGGTTTGTAAACGGAAAAAAGGGCAGTGTGACTATACCGGATACTATGACCTTTAATGATAAAACCAGTGCGGATGGCCAGGAAATCTGTGAACTTTTCTCTCAGTATTTTGGTTCTGTATATGCAAAATCTACCATGACAAATGAACTACAACATATGACTGTTACCTCTAACTTCTCACTCTGCAACTTTGATATAAGCCAGCGTGATATTGTTAAAAAAATAAAAGAATTGGATGCGTGTAAAGGATCAGGACCTGATAATATCCCGCCTAAATTCGTGAAACTCTGTGCTGAGGAATTATCTGTACCATTAGCCATACTGTTTAATAAGTCATTAATGTCTGGAGTTTTCCCCGCACGTTGGAAAATTGCCTATATAATTCCAATACATAAGGATGGTGACAAAAAACTCTGTACTAATTATCGCCCAATCAGTATCTTATCTTGTTTAGCAAAACTTTTCGAGTCATTGACGTACAATCACCTGTATAACTATTTAAAAACATACATCTCTCATAAACAACACGGTTTCCTCAGAAATAGGTCTACTCTTACTAATCTTCTCGAATATAAAAACTACCTTTGTAAAGTATTTGCTTTCGGAGGACAGGTAGATGCAGCCTACCTAGATTTTAGCAAGGCTTTCGACAAGGTTGATCACTCTTTGTTGCATTTGAAATTGGCGCATTATGGGATTCATGGATGTTTGCTGAGGTGGTTGACATCATACCTGAGTAATCGGTCTCAACTTGTGACGTGCAAGGGCTACTCTTCCTCTCCATTAGCTGTAACTTCGGGGGTTCCGCAGGGATCGCACCTGGGACCACTTTTATTCATTGTTTTTATTAACGACCTTACCGACCGTCTGTCGTGCCCAATACTCATGTATGCCGACGACATTAAGATTTTTAATGATATCAGGGACGTAACTAAAAAAGATGCACTTCAAAATGACTTAAACATTATCTCAGACTGGTGCATTGCTAACAAAATGAGTCTTAATGTCGATAAATGCTGCCTTATCACATTGACAAGGAAAAAAAATAAGCTAGTCTATGATTATTTTATACAAGGAAAGAAATTGGGCAGAAAAAACATTGTAAGGGACCTAGGTGTACTTTTTGACGACCAATTAACATTTCGTCCACATCTAGATTATATCCTAAAAAAAGGACACCGTCTTTTAGGCTTCATAATAAGGACCACAAAAGATTTCAAAAAGACTCAAAGTACTCTTTGCCTCTTCTTCAGCCTAGTTAGAAGTGTCCTAGAATATTGTAGTCCAGTTTGGTCACCTTACTATGGTATCCACATCGACAGCATAGAAAAAATACAGAAAAGATGTCTTAAATACCTGTGTTTCAAACACAGTCTGGGCCGTTCTTTTACTAATTACAATGAGAGGTTGTCCAAATTTGGTGTGATTCCTCTAAAAACCCGCCGAAAAAGGTACGAACTCCTTTGCCTTCACAAGATCCTACACTCACATATTGATGCCCCTGATCTTTTGTCATCGCTCAATATAAATACCCGCTATAAATCACGTTGCCCCAATACTTTCGCAATGCTGGTATACAAAAATAATACCTCATATCATAGTCCACTTGTGAGAATGTGCCGCAGCTATAATGAAATAGTCCGAGGTAGCAAGGACATTGATATTTTTGTTGACGATTTTCGTAAATATAAGAAAGCGATATCTGATGCTCTAAAGGGAGAAATGTATTAAACTACCTCAATTAAATTTAGATTTTTTGTTTTGTTTTGTTTTTGTTAACCAAACTTTAAAATTTTGTTTTTGTATTAGTTGATTTTCTTATTTGTGTTTTTTTTTTATTTTTTATTATCACCAATAGCACACTCTGTGCTCGCCCATCGTACGTGACATAGGCAACTCTAGCTATATTATCATGCTGTGTTCACTACTTTGGATTACTGTCTAGCCTTATATATATAGAATGCCTGTATCATTAACATGTTTTACGATTGTAATCTGTTTGTGAACCTATTATAAATAAATAAATAAATAAATAAATCCTATGCGAATATAGTAGTATCTTATAACGCACAGGCCACCACACATGGCCATAATGACAACCACCGATAGAGAGCGTTACTAAGAAATAATGAGGAAAGTGGACGGAAACCTCTCTGAATGTAGTTTTCGTTTACCTGAATCCTTTCAAATCTAACTGAAAGCTCAGGTAAACTTGTGAGTTTTGACAAGTTGCATAAAGTTGGCTACTTGCAAAAGAGCGAAGAATGTATATTGTGGCTGCACCTTATGTTCATATGTTCATGTAAGCATGGCACGTAAAGATAAATTATGAACTAGACTTCATGGATAGCAAGCCGTAAGACTAAGTGATGAACCCAGTTATTGTATTTTGTAATGGTGTCGTACCTACATACCCTAAACTAGGGCGATAACGCCTTAGTCAACATGCTGGCCAAGTGCGGGTCAGTCGACTACACAACCTTAGAATTTCTTCGTCGGTGTACAGGTTTCCTCACAATGTGTCTCTTCACCGCTAAAGAATTCTAATAACATAACCGTGTTTAAAGAGTTCAATTATTGTAGGTGCGTGCGGGTTTTGAGCTGGCGACCTCTCGCATGGCAAGCAACGATTTTAACCACTCGGCCATCGACGCTTATATTCACTTCAAATTCCCTAGTATCTTTTCAAGATATAACTGCGCACTAATAAGTGATTTTATAAATTGATTAATTTATTTAATCTGTTTATATACTTTGACAGAGTACTATGAATTGTTTAACTTCGTTAGTTAGTCGGTAAGATGAATCTTTGATCATAAGAAGGATAATCGAATTCCATTGACGTCTCCATATAACTTAAATAAATGTAATTATTATCATCAAATCAAATCGCGGCACTTCACAGCGCCGCGGCTCCTTTGCCCAGCGAACTAGTGATGTGTAATGCGTTTATTACTTGTCATATATATATTATGTTTTGTTTAATTCGACTTTATTTTGTAATAAGTATATTATGCTAAAATATCACCTTAATAATAAATGTTCAAAAGGCTCTGAGGAACTACTATCAATACTATCACTCACCCTAATATCATATACAATAGAAAAAAATAGAATAGAATGATAATTTTAGTAAACATAGAAACACACTTATTTAAAACGCAATTAGCTGATTAGAAGTCATTTTAAGAGACAGCTGTCTTCTAAAATTACATCAATCAATCAGTCATCTTCCCGCGTATGCGCCCGCGCATCCCTAGTGCGCACGCGACCCGAGTCTCAATCACTGGCGACGTGTTTCCTCCCAACATTAATTAATATATTTCCCTGCGTTAAGTGTTATTTATGGCGGCTGCGATGCGCTATGGCGATCAATTCCATTCGTTTTAATTAGCATCAGTTTTGCAACAAAATGAGAAAATCATTTCAAAGTGAGCGTTCGACTTGAATGCTAATGATTTATACTGTTGTTAAAGATTATAAATCCCAGAGATTAAGCAAACCACGCGCTTAAGGAAATAGATGCATTTTGCATGCCACATACATACAGTTTACACATGTTAATCAGTTTGTTTTCATGAATGATACATTTTATTTTATTAACAATCGCTTTAATATAAGAGACGTTAGACAAAGCTTACAACCACTTAAACACGCTATATATGGCATCTTGATTTGCTGAACATACAATATTAATTACTGGTTTAAAGCAGGCACTTATCCCCATAATTAATTTTATTTTTACTACATACCTTCATGCCTGTGTTTCCTAGCTCCACATCTCATAGAGACCGAATTTTGATTCAGATTTCCAATTATTCATAGAACGTTACAGATTTGTCCTCTTAATGAGTGTTCGAATTGATCTTTAACCTCAAAAGTGAAGGTAACAGTGCCGTGGCCGAGGCATCGCGACGCATCAATCATCATTATTGGGGGACGCCCGCGCCGGCGCTAGGGATCGCTGATGTGAACTTAGGGTATTGTCTTTGTCACTTTAAGATATTGGCTTCGAGACAGCACTCCAGAATAAACCAGATTGAAAAAGTAAAAATTGCTTATAGAAATAGTAGTGTATAGTGTAATACAGTTATTATATTGTAACGTGAAGGATTGCCAGCTGATGCTTAGTAAAAGCTTTACAGATGCTTATTTTTTATGTACTGAGTACCTACCTAACCTAAGCTTTATGCAAATATGATTCGTTGAGTAAATAAAGACATGCCTACCGATGAAATTAAAAAAAGAGTTGCTACGTCACAATGACTTTCCAATGAAAACGTTTTTGTTTCAAGATTTTTTAAATAAAAAGCTCTCTATAAAATATTTAATCATCTTGGAATTTCAGCGAAAAAATGTTGAGCTTTGATTAAATAAAATTGATTAATAAGCTGTCCTTTATCTTGTAATTCATTAAATATTGAACATTAAATTCTTGATATATTTTGGTACTTTGATGATTCTCTTCACTTTTTAACATTTTGATCTATTGCCCTGCCAACAAAGACCGCAACATAGCATATTTACCCTAGTAATATAATTTTTTTATTTTAATATTTTTAAGATACGGAACACTTCTTCCCGCACAGATAATGTCGTTTAGTTTATTTGTTGGAGACTTGTCTCACTTGTCTGGGCCCTCAGCAGGAAGTTAATTAAGACAAGAGCTTGTCGTTTGGACGAATTAATGACCGCAGCGAATCGCGACGCGACTGCGCCCGCGCCGGTGCGGGCGGGACCGACGCTTTTGTCACTAATGAACTTGCTTCACTAATCAAGTAATCGCTTTTTATGACAGTCATATGTCTATTTGAAGAAAGGTGGAAGTTCGTTTTGACTAATATTCAAATTCAATATTCTGTTTTACTTTATGAGACGTTTAGAGACTTTTTTTTTTATCTCGCGACCAGCCCTCGGTTTACATCGGGTAAATTATACATAAAGCCTTTCTCTTCAATTAAAAAACCGCATCAAAACCCGTCACGTAGTGATAATCATCAATTTTATGAATTTAAATTATATTTGATTTCATATTTTTAAAAGGCGTTATAGTTATTAAATCATTATTGTATGTACATACATACATACATACATACATACAATCACGCCTTTTTCCCAGAGGGGTAGGCAGAGATCACTTCCAGCGATCCACTTTTCACCTCTGTGGGAAACGTGACGTGACGGGTTGTGGACCACGTCGCCGCCATTCTGCCTTGTGCATTGTTTTAACAAGGTCATTGCGTTCCCACGAGTAGCAAGGATATATGACGGGGGAAGGAAAAGGGGAGGAAGGATACTATTGCCTCGGATAATTTGGACTGAGTTGATAGTAGCTCGAGGAGCCGGGGTCGCTTACCCGTATACCATTCACCAACCACCGGACAGATAGTTGTGACTGGTATCCCCTGACTGATATTGTATGTATGTAACTAAAAAGATTCATGCTCATAAATTATGTCGAGGAGTCGGGAGACCCGTGATACACATGAAAGGTCTACCAAGAGTATATGATAAACCAACCACACGGTATGCTAACGCTACGCTAAGGGATGGTGATTCCGAAGAGAGCTAAATAACCAAACCCGAAACCCGATGAGTGATGAATTGACACTGATTTATTAATAACGTAAATAAGGTTTCGTGGTATATTGCATAGTAACCTAAATATAATATAGTAAAGCGAATGTACAGTAACTAATGTGCGGCTGGCCTGTACAACACATGTTGTGCACTTTGTTGAATTTCAACTCGCGTACTGAACTGTCTGAGAACACAAATTGTACACCTATTACTTAACAAAGCACGACGTACGCCAAGATAAATATATACAAGTGGCGGTAAGGTTCTCGATGGCAGCATTAAAGTAATTGCGGGATCCGCGCGGCGTGACGCGCTGCGCCGGCGCACCGGTGCAGCGAGTAATAGCCATGCTCAATATTTAATGGCGGCATATCCGTTTTCTTGTACTTTTTGATGCAGAAAATTATATTGCTAGCGCGGGTGATGACCCTCAACTCATAATGTACTTTTTGTACGTAGAAAAGTGCTGGTTACTACTCTACCGTCTTTGCAACTACTTACCTACAATATATTTATTTTGACTATTCCATGTATTTAATAAAACTTATCAAATATACATTAGAAATACCTAATTGTATTTAATCATAATTCTTATTACACACATCTATCAATGTTTAAAACGATTTATTATTATAATATAATCTTACGTATCGCATTCCCTAAAATCTGAATCTCATTTTAAGAAATGTTAATATGGATTCTAAGTTATATTTAATAGCGATAATATGATTCCTCGCAATCGTCGAATTTTAATATTGAAGAAATTCCTAATAGGAATGTTTAATAGAAAGCAGTCGAGTAATATACGTTATATCAAATATAGTTAGGTGGGTATGTGAAGATTGCGCGTTATTCACACGAATGGAATTAAGAATAAGTTTGTTTCTCCGGCGACAGGTGACTCGGTAAAAGGCTTTGCAGGACTCACGGCGCGTCGAGGCTCCTCGCTAAGTAACGACAGACGCCCGGGCTCGTTACCTTCTTACAGAAACATTTGCGCCCCTCAAAATGGAGTGCTTAGTTCAGTTTCGCTTCAAGTACGATTTATTCTCAATTTCTCAACTTTCGTACGAAAACATTTTTGTAAGCATGTTCGCAGTATTATTAGATCCGTAGTACCATTGAATAGTACAACAAGATAGACTAGAGTTTATTATGTTTGTGATGGGTACAAAAAAAATCACATATGTACTTTGAGCGAACAGACAGACGCCTGAAAAAGTAATACGCTTTATTCGACACCTACTTATCACCAGAGGACAATGAATAACATAGTAGGACAATATGTAATATTATATAATGTTGTCCCTCTATTTTGTTTCATAATTGTTTTACTGAGTTATTACTAAGGCGTAGAGGTTACTCACACAACCGTCGTCCACACCTCCTTATTCAATTTCGCCATAGAATTTGAGCTTCCGTTTATTCCTTACACTAGTAATCTACTTACTGAAATATTCGTTGAATATCACTTTCATTTATGAATTTCCTATGACTACAAACTACTTAATATTACAAATGGTAAAGTAAGTATACGAGGCTTTTTAAATTTCGAATATCAACGTAATTGACCGTGACGCAATTTCGGAGTTGCGAAATTTCCACTGGTTGCAGGTAATAAGAGGCGGCGCGCGACCCGCGTAAAGACAGTTTGCAGCTTTTGAAACACTTTCTCCCGCCGGAGAAACGCAGCGCCCAAAGTACCTGTTGCCCGACGTATTATTTGCCTGCGGAATTTCGCTTTCTTTCGCTTCCTCGGGTGTCCGCGGCGGAAGCAATAACGCGTCGCCCAGCTTGACTTATAGCGATCATTTGCGCGCCACCGAACGCGAAACCGAGACAGTTATAGCTCATTTTTTAATAAATCAGGAGCCGTGAGAATCATACTTGTTATTTCTAAATAAATATCATTTAATTTTAAAACCAGGTTAGCAATTCCGAGCGAATCTGTAAATAAGTAAAAGGCAAATTAACGTCCGCTCAGAGTATATTATTATGATACCTAGAATATCTACCTACCACGTCTAGTGTGTTATTATGTTACCTATAATATCTACCTATCAGTTTTTATACCTGCACTTAAACATGCGTTAAGAAAAATAGGTACCTATTTTAATCGTCAATTGACGGATGGAATTTTTTACAACCACAGTGTTGTCAACAGTAATTTTTCTGATATTTTGAATACGCCATACACTTCATTAGCTATTCTCGTGTATTTAATAAAATTTGAACCGTAACTCGTTGGAATTAGTTTGTTGTTGTATTAATAAAATGATGAGCAAGATCGATAGGTTGCGGTCGCGTGAGTAGCGCCGGCGCGCGCGCAGGTATCGGGGTCAAGACCCGTGGCGCCGTTTGACACAACCACTTAACATGCAGATCCCGACACCGCCCGAGGCCGCGATTCAACTCCTATAAAACGAGAGTGAATCGCACATGAGCCTCGTATATTTTGCCCAACAAAAGGCCTGTTAAGAGAGCTTTTATACCCTTCGGCTAATCGGAACATAAATAATATTGTTCCACTTTTGTATGGCCCTGAGAATGAGGTCCACTGATTTGTTAAATATATCTTACTTTGAGATCAGTACCTATCTAAATGACAGGTAATCGTTAAAGTATTGATCGAAATTTCTTTACTGTCCTACCTATTTAATGTTAGGTAAGTATCTTCTCACATATCATTTTCAGTTGCGGTCGCGCAAGCTGAGCCGAGTCATCAGTGGCGCGTGCGCATGCTACTCACTATATACGCTATCTTACGTTTGATAGACAAGACTATTAAATTAGAGTAGCTGTTATATATTCTGATTTACTCGCGCGCATACATTTATATATTAACAAATCCGCTTCTAGCCACTTCCAATGTAATATAGCCCCTAAAACATTTCCCCAAATGATCACCCAAGTCAACTGTAGTTCACCTCACAGCAAGTAGCTGCTAAATGTTTTGTTGGAAGACACAATGCGTGTGCGCACATTGTCTCGCAAGTGTGATGCGCCCGCGCAGGTCACGCTGTCATCAGCCGCGCTGTGAGGGTACTGTTACTCGGAACACTGGGCGACTTCACACGACACGCGGCCACGGAAGCCCTGACCTGCTTCATATGTCACGATGCTGGGTCATAATAAGACGGTTCCCACTCCAGCACGTAACTACTTTTTTTACGCCAGATCTTACGCATCTTCTCAATCGCCCTGTGTACCGGTATGTCAGGCTCGGTACGTATCGTGAAAAGGGGACCAATTCCAGATATACCTGACAATGGTTCTTCTTGAGTCAACAGGATCCCCAGTTAAGGGAAACTTCGAGTCAAGCGCAGCACGCTACACCTTGCCAGCGTCCACGCTTCTTGCGCACGCGTTGCGCCACCGATAGCGCGTTTTGGATCAATTAGTACGTTTTGCTCTCATCCGCGCCAGCTAATTCAATTAACCGATTGCATGAAAATATAGTTCCCCATCTTTGATAATACGGTAAATTTTAACTTGACTTTAGGCAGGCATTGTTTACCTTATAAGAATGTATGTAAATTCCTGGTATACAAGAAAAAGTTAAACAGTCCATTATGAATATGAAATATTTATATTGTATGTAAGTTACCGGAGCTTAAGTACCGTTACATGAACTAATAATATTTCTAATCCCAAAGAGATTACAAGCGACGGCTAATTAATTACGTAAACGAACATTGTGTATTTCATATTGTTGGTAGTAAATAATAGTAGGTCTATTATCGTAGGAATTCAATGATTCACGCGGGCTGTAACCGGCGGAGCGCGTCAGCACCCGCCGGTGGCTTTACGGCCTATTGTGCGCCTTATCACGAAGCTATGCCACTGATTAGTGCTTATCAAGTCATCAATGTTTTTAGTCCAGTCAAATTAGGAAAAAATCTCGGAATTCGAGATACCCAGCTGTAAGTCTGTAAATACTTGTATATTGACGTCCTTAAAGTTGTCTCAAAACCTACATATTGTAGGGTGTACGCAACTATTAAATTTTCAAGGTCAAATGTCACAAATATCAGTTTTATGAACTTTTGAGCGAAACGGGAAGTTTTATCATAAAAGTGTGTAAGAGAAAACTACTTATCTTCTATTTCTCTATAAAAATTGTTTGTACGTTTTATTCCTAAGATTCACCATTTCAGAGATACAGCGATGCAAATAGTTGAAAAAGTTGTATTTTCAAAAGCTTCCAGGTCCACGTGCAATTGTGCTAGACAGTTAAAATTTTCACCACTGATGTATTTCAGTAGCCTCTATAACATCTAATACTAGAAAAAGCTTAAAACCAATGTTTAAGTGGGTTCTAATACAAAAACTATGGTTTTTTTTTTCTCACACTTGGCCGGTTTTTGACGTGGTTACCCCAGTAAACCTATTCCAGGCGACACCTTTTATAAGTGAAGAACACGTTATTTATATGAAAGCCTAGTTAAATAATTGTTTTGTGTTGTTTTCAGTATTCAGAAGATTTAAGAATTCTGCGTTTCATTAAATTAAATTTGGTTAATGGATAATAATGAATGGATCTTCACGTTTATAATAGAGTTAGATGGACAGTTAACATTTTTAAAATGTTTTTTTGCAGTTATACTTCAAACAGAAATTCTAATAATTGTTATTTCGTACTTTTTGACCCATAATAAGCAGTTTGAATGTACTGAAAAACAACATAAAACAATTATTTAACTAGGCTTTCATATAAATAACGTGTTCTTCACTTATAAAAGGTGTCGCCTGGAATAGTTTTACTGGGGTAACCACGTTAAAAACCGGCCAAGTGTGAGAAAAAAAAATCCATAGTTTTTGTATGAGAACCCACTTAAACATTGGTTTTAAGGTTTTTCTAGTATGAGATGTTATAGAGGCTACTAAAATACATCATTCGTGAAAATTTTAACTGTCCAGCACAATCGCACGTGGGCCTGGAAGCTTTTGAAAATACAACTTTTTCAACTATTTGCATCGCTGTATTTCTGAAATGGTGAATCTTAGGAATAAAACGTACAGACATTTTTTATAGATAATTAGATGATAAGTAATTTTCTCCTACACACTTTTATGATAAAACTTCCCGTTTCGCTCAAAAGTTCATAAAACTGATATTTGTGACATTTGACCGTGAAAATTTTATAGTTGCGTACACCCTACCATATGTAGGTTTTGAGACCACTTTTAGGGTGTCAATATCCAAGTATTTACGAAGTTACAGCTGGGTATCTCGAATTCCGAGATTCTTACCTAATTTAAGCTTAAATGACTGGACTATTTAGGGTTATGTACTTCAAATAAAGACGGGGGGTCTGCTGATCAAAAAGTCCAATATTCTGGGTATCGCGTCAAGTTATCAACTCGAAATTATCATCTTCTAAATCGATAACTTAAGAAAACTTCAGTCATAAAACGAAATTCCTTCATTCCTCCGTAATCAATTACGTTGAAAATGGCCGAGTCTCTAAATCAGGGATACGAACCAACGGCCCGTAAGCCATTTCATACAATATTCCGCACTCACTCATTTCACGGAGATAATATTGCGTATGTTCCGACGAACATAAAAGAGCGGCTTGGTTATATTTTACTTCTGTGATCGCCCACTTCTTCAGAGTCTCCATTTTCGAGCTTTACATTAAAATTACCAAAATAAATTAGGTTACGGACCAAAATGCGTATTTCTATTTTGAAAGAATTATAAAAAAATCTATACACCGTGAAATTTTAGTGGTTGTTTTCCCGCAGAAAAATGATTCTATCTTAGTAGTACAAAAGATGTGTGCAGTTCTTTTTTGGTTAAATCAATAAATGTCGGTTTTACGAAAGGTTTAACCGTCACTCGAAAGCACTTTCGAACCGCTTTATGACTTAGGGTGTAGAGCTTCTTTAGCTTTAAGCATCGATTTCATACGGCAAGCAGTACCTGAATACGTCACATCTTCAAAAACAACGACAGCTTCTCTCGTTTTCGAGTTGGAAAATTATTATTCTTAAAAATCGAAAAAAAAAAATTTTTTTTTCGAGGAATAATTTGCATGATTCGATAGTATTACTAAAGGCAAATCGTTCTGCCACGGGAAAACAACCACTAAAATTTCACGGTGTATATAGCATGATGGTAAGGGATGGGATTTCACAATCAGTATTCCCGTCTCGTCTTAAAACAACTTATAATCGTCACGATCTGAGAAAACAGGGCTCCAGTGACGTCACTGATGGTATTTGTGGCACGTCCACGGTGACATTTGGCGTGCGCAGGGATTAATAACTACCTTCACGCAGACGTTCAGCACTATTCAGCAGCCTACGAGCACATGCTATGGTCTGCCCACCAATTGATAACGCTCTTATATGGACAAATATCACATAGGTATACGTAAACATGGCGACTATACGTGCAATTAACCAAACTGTACCTTCTACATTTTATGTATTACGTTATGAAATAATGCCAGAATAGATATATTATAACGACTGAATTAACCACGCAGTTTCACAGAATTAAAAATCAATATTCTTATAATTGCTACTGATACGAGTTCTTAGCTCAAAATTACAGAAGATAAAAATATTTTGATACATTTTTATCATCAAAATTCGGTTCAATTGCTCTTCAAAAACCTGTTGCTATCAATCGATCGCGATAATACTCGTAGGTATGGAACTTAAAAGAGCAATTTCTATGCACGTACCTCGCTAAGCGGAAGTGTTTGAATCGTCAATCGGCGTTAATTACCCCGGTTAATGGTGATGGGTGACCGCCGCGCGGTCGTCAGCTCGTGATTGATGTGCAGGCGCCGACGCGCAAGCTTCTGATTTCTGATTACGCCGATTAACTGTCAAATCGGCTTTATTGCACGATTTAAGATCAATAACTATTGCTTTTTGATTTACTTTGTTATTGCTTCTTTGTATGAGATAAAACCGGATCATATAAATAAATTTAACAGTAGTCCTAATTATTAACCGGATCTTTCACTTTTGGTGACATTATAAGAAAACGTGAATGGGCTTACGAGATACTTATGTTATTTTTATAAGTGTATCGAAATGGCAGGAAACGCCAGGAGAAAATAAGACCGTTTCCTTTTAAATTAACATAACGTAGGACGAATGTTTTTGGCGAAAATCACTCGACCTTTCGCACACATTTGGGAAATAAGATAAAAAATTCACAACCGCGTAAAGGTTGTGTGCGAAGTGTGTACCCGTAACCGAGAATAGTAGCGGTCTGAAAAATACATAATTGATGGCCAGATGAGACTAAAGCGGCGTGTTGCAAATATTTTGTTTCGATCACACCGAAATGGATATGAAAATGTTTCAATTAAACCATTTACTAAGTCATGTCATGAACACGTTATATTTATTAATTAAACGGTTGCGTTGCTATCATACATATTTTTTCTATCGAAACATACTATTTTACCGGGCTTATTACCGTTATTGATCGGTGGCTAAACGATGTTTTCAAAATATTGCACCTTGAAAACCTCGTGATACTGGGATTAACAGCCTTTCAATACATAATATCGAATGATGCGACGAGATCAAGTAACAGAAAGTTGTAGCTTTTTGCCAATTATCAGCAATGTCGATAAAATACCTACTTGTATTGTTTGTGAACTCGGTCTAGCGCAATCATACTCAAGTAATGGCTTGGATTTATTTATAAATTCTACGCGAGTGCTGCTTTGTTTGTCCCTCGCGTGTTTCCGCCGCACATGACTTATTTATTTATTTACATCAGCCATTGATTTAATGCTATTGCTTAACTTGCGAACGAGCTTAGATTCTTTCTTGTACCGCCTCTTTGTTATTCAAAATAATCCATGTTGAAAGATCTTCAATCCTAAAATATAACCTATTTTATATACACCTTATAACTAGGACGTTGCTGTTAATTTCAAATATCGTGTAAAGAAAGTTCTTCTAGCAAAATTTATGTAAATACTTACAAAGCATTAATTACTTCTTATTTCAGAATAAATCGTCCTGTCATTGATGATGAATGAGGATGGCTGGATAGACTCTGTACAGAATAGAGCTGTCTTGGCATTGTCTAGGAGTCGAGGTCGGGTTGCAAAGTCAATAGAGCGCTGTTCAGCCGTGAAATCGGCACGCACTAATATGAGGGCGAGCGCACAAGGAGACTAGCCACTTTCTTTCATAAAATTCATAAGATTATCTACCTTTATTTGCTACATTTATGTGAGTATAGAAATGAGTGGCAGGGGCGGTATGATTATGAAGAGATAATGAGATATAGCGGATAACGTAATTATCACCCTCGTGGTATAACAGATGAGCATTATTAATTGACTTGATTAGTATTTTTGTTCCTTTTGTAGGTTTTACTATAAAAAACTTTCGTTTGATTAAAATTGT
Source organism: Maruca vitrata (assembly GCA_039566165.1). Classification (NCBI taxonomy): domain Eukaryota; kingdom Metazoa; phylum Arthropoda; class Insecta; order Lepidoptera; family Crambidae; genus Maruca; species Maruca vitrata. The sequence goes on along the minus strand of CM076918.1, from coordinate 17,338,561 downwards.
AAGCCTATAGCACATCCTCCATGAAATGACGTCAGCGTAAGGATTACACCCGATTCAAAAATAGCTGTAAGGGTATTAGCCGTCGCGGCGTAAGCCTGCGTGAGTATGTGTGATGTCGGGATCCAGGCATCAAGAAATTTAAATCAAGTTTTAAGGGCAGACATTTAGAATAGAGTCCAGATTTCCCTCTGATAATAGTTACCGTGACCAAGATTGTATCCCGATATCGAGATTTTGGATTTATTTTTTATGAATCTAATTAGAATTATATTATTCCCTATTTGTGTAATGTATTCTCACTGAATGTTACCAAGCACTATAACATAAGCTTCAACTGATTACCTTTTTCCTATTATAATACTCCGCTTTCAAGCATATATTTCCCCGCAACTTCAGCTGTACGACCAAAGAACCCCTGTTCATTGACTTTGAGGCACACAAATTGAATTGCGCTATTGGATTCTGGAATTGAATTTCGTTCGTAAAGTTATTATTAACCACAAATCGTCTGAATCATATATTTCTCCACATATATATATATATACAGGCCTTTACATCTAAATAGATGATTTATGTAGCATCTCGCGGTCTATCACGGCATCTATCATCTCCACATATTGCCTGTAATTTAAAGAAAAATACTTTTTGATGAGAAATCGGTTATGAAATACTGCAATCATATGAATAGGTAAGAAAATGTAAACGCATTTCTGAACTAATATAATCACGCATAAAAATTTACGTATACACCTCTAAGATCTAGGTCTATACATAAATATAGGATCTAGGGACTCTACTTATAGTCTAGTAAAATTAGCATCAAAAATAGGGGTAAGGTTACATTAATTCGCACAACGTAAAAAACTGGCATGAATGTAGGATTAGGTTATTCGAAATTTTAACTGTCTAATACTATCGCACGGGGGCCTGGAAACGATTGAAAATATAACTTTTTCAACTTTGTACGAATTATTGTAAGCTTGAATCCAATCAAAAACATAAATGTGAAATGTAGTTTTCATATATGAATTATAGTCGTCGCAAGTTCTAAGCCTACAAGTATTTGTCGGTTTTTACTTTATAATTGCGAAAATTTGGATTTTTGGTAGAAACTAGCGAGCGAACATAATAATACGTTGGTAGGTTTATAGAAACTAGCCAAGACAGACCTTCAAAGGCTACCACCATACATTATCTTATGTTATAAGAAGATATGATAGGTATGTTATAGTGTTACTTATAAATAAATTTCTGGGTTGACCATTGAACTTGGCACACATTTAGATCTCACTTCTTTTGTCGTTGAAGTCAACAACCAAGGCAATTATCATAATATTGAACTTGGCTCTCATTTCACATTTATGTTTTTGATTGGATATCATTACTTTTTGTAGAAAAGTAAATACCATCGTAACGCCGTGGGTCCTTTGAAAAGGACAAATTCAAAACTAAAACTAGACTTGATGTAGGTACCTACCCTAAGTAATAAATATGAAAACTGACTATAAGTACCTACTCTTAATTGTAAATAAGTAAGTATACCTAAATATATACTTAGTGCTCTGCCTTCCCCGGTATATAGGCGTGATTAGGCACTAATTAGGTATTTATGTTAAGCGTTCATAATATAACCTAACCTAATTATTAAAAAAATGCCAGTTTTTTTTTATTCCTTTGTATTCATGTAATTACCTATCTGCATACCAAATTTTAACTCTCTAGGTCATTTGGAACTGGGTTAGAATTTTGATCTGTCAGTCAGTCAATGATAAAAATGAGGATTTTTGGACATTAATATCTAAATAACTGTTTGAGATAAGCTTATGAAATTAAGAACATTTGATACGTTTAAGTGAAATAGTTTTTGATTTATGAGGGGTTCAAAAGTGGTTCCAAATGGTTCGTGTAATATTACACACGGTGCGGCTCGCCAGTTCTGTTTCTTGAACTTGGCTTGACACGCTACCGCGTGTCTAGATGTCTATTTTGAGACTAGGCTATTAAGAGAGTAAGCTTTTTATTTAACGCTTCGTTTAAAAATGGCATTATAAGAAATTTTTCAAAGTATTCGTTAAGCTGGTCACTACTTAGTTTTACAGTAATAATAATAGACCAACTCTGTTTCTTCTGTAGGATATCCCCGTGATGTCATCGGAGCCGCTCAGTCAGCGCCGGCGACTGACCAGCTCAGTCGCTGACAGAAGCCACTTCTCGCCTCACACTAAATAAGTATTTAAAATAAAGCTGACCCAATTACTGACCAAGTAGTGCCGATTCATCTTGATACTTCCATTTGCTTCAGTGGAATAGGTATATACACCGTGAAATTTTAGTGGTTGTTTTCCCGTGGCAGAACGATTTGCCTTTTGTAATACTATCGAATCATGCAAATTATTCCTCAAAAAAAAAGAAAAATTATTCTATAAGGTTTGCACCTGTTCGTTCGAGATTTCTAAAAATATCTCTCTATCTATCTATTTATAAGTCGTTAACATGCCCCAAAACTCCAAAAAGTCAATATTCGATAACAAGTAATTTAGCGGTATTTCTCATTACTAAATACCACACATTTTTATCAGCAACAGACGCCGGTGTCGGTACATCCAATTACCTGCTTCTTTGATCCATAATGGATGAGGCAGCCTTTAATTATTGGCAATAAAACAGCGCAGGCTCTCTCATAAATTATCTTGCCGGATGCCACCTCGATGGCAGCCCCATAATGTGGACCTGTTCTAAATAGATTTTATATTTGAGTACCTTCCTTTATCACATTGTTGAACATAAAACACATCATTGAACTCCGCTGTGTGGCCTCATTTGCTCTTCAAAAGCAGACACTTCAATACAAAGTTGAGTAATCGCTGAGTAATTCGCAATTTGCATCGATATATACGAGTGGGTCACAGCCCCACCCGTCATTTTCTGAAATAGCTCAGGCTATACCATCAGAGGCGAACAAGCTTCCAAATCCGGCCGACTTGAACGGAGGAAAATAAAGTACATTAACAAAGAAAGCTGTACCCTTCAGGTGCGGATTGTGAGGTGATTTTCGAGCGAACCCGCTGAAAACAATTTGCATATAAAGCGGAACGAACCTTATTTGGCATTATTGTGCCTGTGCCGTGCCGGCTGATTCTAGGGAAGTGTGATATTTTTTTGATTACGGTAATGATAATTTTTTTCAAAATGAGAAGGAGCGAAAGTAATTTATTTTAGTTTACAGCAAAATAACAAAAGGTACCAAGAACGAAGTACATATAGTTAACAACCTAGGTACATTCACCCACTCGCGAAAAATATATTCATCGTAATTTAAATATGTATACGGTTTCATTCTGATCCAAATTCCAATTATAAGTGAAAAACCAATTGAACAATTTTTCCGTGTAATTTTCTTGAAATAGCCCATCGTAGGCGAGATTAATCGAGTGGGCGAGCACCGGAAATAGTAGCGCTGTGCGTGAACTGCTAACGCCATTACACTTGAGCCACCGCCGGCGCCGATCTGTTAAGTGGATGAACGTTTCCGATCTAATCCTATCGGTATGTGATGTTTCAATGGCATTGGCATTAAGTTCCATATCAAATTTAAAATCAGAACGTTGATCGAAGTGAAAACGATCAAAAAAAAATTGGTATCCAGTATCCACCCGTGCCACTCGTCTGTCGGAACCAATCGAGCGCTTGTTACATAGCTTTCGGCGCTCCGGCTTTCCTTTCTTCGCAGTCCTCCTCAGCCTCGGCCCGGCATCTGGACACACATCGTCTGCCACCCCCTCATTAAATAATAGCCGTCTGCAGCGAGCGCAATTAACGGTCCGCAGACAGACGCGGCCAGACGCGAGCCGGTTTATTTGCTAAACTAGCCGCTTTTTAACATGTACTGTACGGACTTATATTCTAGATAATGAAATGTAGAAACATTATTAACTAAGTGAAAATTACTGCAACAAATGCAAGTACGTAAACATAAACGTTAATGACAGGCTTGCATTAATAGTAGTCGATGTTTTAATTGTAACTTACACGAGTAGAATGTTGTTTTCTTATGTTCTGCTTTATCGGGAAACAAAATTATGTTATTAATAAAACTTTAACTTATGTCGACGTATAAGTACATTACGTAACGTTAAATGTGTTAAATTGGAGTTTTCAGAATTCAACTAATGAAGCACATTTCGTAGAATTGCGTATAAACCAATGAGTCTTAATTCGCTCTCGCCGCATGTGACTTGATACCGACCACTGTTCAGCCATTAGCGGGCCCATTAGCGCTTGTTTGCTATCCAATAAACAATCCAGAAGCGAATCACTGGCGAGTACATACGAGTACGCGGACTCACGCGGCGTGGCGCGGCTTCTCGCCGATTCCGCGAATATTATCCCGATGGATCGCATATTGATCGTTTCATTGAAAGATACAGTTACAATGTTGTTGATATGTGAGGGCTTTAATAGATGAAATTAATTAACATCTTCTTAATAAGCATTAACCAAGCTAAAGATCTTGCGAACTGTCAAGTTGTTGTGGCGCATTATCTCGCTAAGGACCATTACCCTTTACACTCTTAAAAGCTTGTAATAAAAAAGGCTCATCTACATTATCGACTTCCATTTGTAACAACCCATTAAAACAAGTGCATTTTTTGTTCCATGTCAGGCTACACCCGTATCTGTCCTAACATCGCTAAAACCGTTTTACGGAGTGTAGAAGTCGCGGCGTCTGCCACCGGCGAGCAGATTGGTATAATTAAACCCGTCGCGCCACGACCGGCCAGGGAAAAGTATCGAGAGAGGTGCATAACAGTATAATGTAGTATGTTATTTCGAAAAAAATAGTTCGAATGGCGTGATATAATCAATAGTTTATAGTATTTAAGATAAGTATCTTGTTTTTAATGACGACCTAACTTTTACGACGGAACCATTGAGTTTTAATCGTACATCTTGACATTTGTACCTACATAAATCATTATGGTTTTTCTGCACGTTTTTGTAGCACATGAAAATTGATCATACACATTACTTTTTTTAATAATAGGCTAACAAGATGACCTCACTCTACCTGATGGTAAGCGATAGTGAGATCTACTATAAATGAGGTTGACAAGCTGAATAGGCCTAGTTAAATGCCGTTTCATGAGGGAAAATATGATCTGGAAGGGCATTCCATGCCTTAATCACACGGGGCAGAAAAGAAAAACTGAAGCGCCTGGATTGTATGTGGATGCCAGCGCTGTATACAATATCATTAAATGTACTAAAGACGGTATCGATGCATCGATACTAGTGCGTGCCCCGGCCTGCCTCGGCCGCGTGTCACCGCGTGATTTGACTAATCCGCGGTGCCCATGCACTGCTCTCCCTCCTGGCTAACGAGGGGAGCCTCCACACCTCGGCGCATGGGCATCAAGCTCCCTTGTCCAACCATCCAACCAGCGGCCGCCCGCGACTTTGTCCGCGTATTAATGGGTTTTATTAGCAATGATGTATTAAAATAGCCAGCTACCTCCATAACACGTAGATAAAAATCTATAAACGTAAAAGTTCTCCCATACTAATTTTCACCCCCCCAATGACCGCCATGGGGGTTGAATTAAAAAAAAATAGCGCTGGTGTCTCTCCGGAGTGCCAGCTACCTCCATACCAAGTTTTATAAAAATCGACAAACACGTAAAAATTCTCCCATACTAATTTTCACCAACCCCCAATGAACCCCATGGGGGTTGAATTAAAAAAAATAACGCTGGTGTCTCTCCGGAGTGCCAGCTACCTCCATATCAAGTTTTATAAAAATCGATAAACACGTAAAAATTCTCCCATACTAATTTTCAGCCCCCCAAAGAACGCCATGGGGTTTGAATTAAAAAAAAATTGCGCTGGCCTCTCCGGAGTACCAGATACCTCCATACCAAGTTTTATTAAATCGGCAAACACGTAAAAATTCTCCCATACTAATTTTTACCTCTCCCCCCATGAACCCTATGGGGGTTGAATTAAAAAAAAAAAGTAGCCTATATGTTATTCCAGAGTGCCAGCTACCATCATACCAAATTTCATGAAAATCGGTTCAGAAGTTCGAGCGTGAAAGAGTAACAAACATCCATACATCCATACATCCATACTTACAAACTTTCACATTTATAATATTAGTAAGGATACATAATATTTCCCCGATACAACTTTTTATTTAGTTTGGTTTGGTTTCTAATTGATAAAGCTCTACTCGAAATTTTATATATTACCTACGTCAAACTCCTTTCCAGCTCATGTTTTCCTTCCCTCATATAATTTCCCTCTATCTTCCCTCTATCCCGAGCTCTTCAGGTGATATGAAACTACATCTAAGCAGGCCTTCAGGGTGAGGTCAAAAAGATCAATAGGGTCTATTGTACCTGATAACCTTATATCTGGGCCTAAACCTCACGACCGCTTACCATCAGGTGCGATGAGGTTATACTGAGTCTTTAAAATAAAAGACTGATAAAATTATCCCATTGCTTCGATGCAGTTATCAATCCAAAGACAACACCCAAACTAAATATTATGCCTTCCTCTTCCGACGACGCTGTCAAGTGACTACTTGTCATGTTTTCACAACATCGCGCATTCAAGTTACTAGTTGGAACACACGAGTAGAAATGTGTGAATACCGGGCGTTTCTCACGCGGCATCGCCTGTCGCGTGCGTCGATAACAATTAGCCGAGTCTATAGCCACCGGCACTCGAACCAACGGGACTTAACAAGTACGCTGGTGTATGGATGCAATATCATGCCAATTACGACGATTTGGGCTGAGACTTTGTGTTGAGAATTAATGCTCCATCCATGATCCATGATTCTTCATAAATTTTAACAACTTGCATTTCATTATATCAAATTTAATACAAGTCAAGAGAAATATTCTGCAGATAAGTTTAAGTATCAAACTTAACTACCCTATATTCGCAAATAGTTAATTTACCCCAAACAGTATTAAACCTAAAAACGAGTACTTAGGTAAGTAGTTTTATTCAGTACGAGCAGTAAAGCTCAAACCGGTACGCAAAGCAGAGTTCATTGTCCCAAACAGCGTGCATTTGCATACGAAATGTGCGGCATGATTTAACACTGCTCTCACCCTCGCATCAACACCAGGGGAGCACCCACGGAGACCTTACCAACTGCTTCCGAAACGATTAAATGAGAGATACCATGCTTCGATAGCGGTGTTGATATCTAATTCAATACAAGTGATACATGTTAATAGGCCTGTGAAAATAAAATTAATATTGTTAATTGATAAGTTACTAAGTAGTATTAGTAAGTTACTCAAAGAACATGTTAAACTAAAGCAAAAGTTAGTAACAAAATAAAGAGAATTTTTTATTCAAATATGGTGAACAGGCTATAATGTTACGAGCTTATCAAAAAAAATTATCAAAAAGCATGACCCGCCTTCTAGCGTAGTAGAGTAAAAAGACCAGAAGCTTACAACTAGAGCTACCAATGCACTACACAACACAAAGTTCAACGTCCCTTATTGCACATTTGCATACGCTGTGGCCGGCGTGATCCCGAATCTCGCACCCCCAAAGCCGCGCTTATCCAGGCCCGCCGAGCGCGACCCTTCAATTATTAATTGTTTCCACTCCGCCGAGGGGACCAGACGTTACTTCATTATTGCTGATTCCAATGTAGTCGGATTTCCGCGACAACATTTATTAGTTTAATTCACTGGGGAGCGAGTTTGGCAACGTCTTTGGGAAACACTTGCTTAAAATAAGTAATGTTACCAACAAATGAAGCGTCCCGCGCATCATTTTTGCAACTTAATGCAAATTTATCGGTGTTCCCTTTTTGCTGTTGTTCGCTGGGGTGCATTTGCATTCAAATTTCCCTGGACAATATTTGTATGTTGAGCAAAATGTATTTTATCATTATCATCTGGGTGTGTATTTATTTATTTCAAGATTAAAGGTATCTTTATGTTATTTTAAACTGTCATTAGGTTACTTACACACATTAGAAAACTGAAAGTGTCCGGGATATTTACCATGTTGTTTTGTTTTAATGAGTTCCCAATATTTCGGCACTGTTGCAAGCGCCTTGATCACGAGTTCACCCGATATTATCGGGAGCTCATTAAAACAAAACAACATGGTAAATATCCCGGACACTTTCAGCTTTCTAATCTAGTTACCCGATAATTAAGGGTAGGTATTTAATCAAGTGAGTTCTACGCGCCGCTTCGTGCAGGATTAGTAAATAGCTCCTGAAACATAAAATAATTGGTATTTATGAAAAAGAAAAGCTATTGACTCTGAGTAAAGTAATCTTAGCAAATCAGTTTAAAAATCGCCATAGCCAAATTTTGACTTCGGATTCAGACTTCACAACTTATTATAGCAAAATTTTAAATTATTTTTATCTAAGTAGGCTAGTTTATACTATACAAACATACCATTCCCTTGATGCACGATGGAAATGGAAACCTCAAGCGAAAGTGCTACTCGGACGCTCTCGGTGCTCGGTGATCCTGCGCACGTCCAGGCACACGCCTGCCACCAGAGACGATTGGAAATTCCTCAGAAGAGTGGCGCGAGGGAAAGTGCATACAATGAACCGCGACACACGCACACCCAGCAGCGGAAGGTAACCGGGCAGTCCTTGAGCACCAACTTAAAACGATTAGATTGTTCGTCAGTATGACTGTTTCGGCGATAGGTCAAATGGTAATGAATTCAGCCCTTTTATTATTTAGAAAGGTCAGACTTAAATCTCAATTCCAACTGGTATCCACTTTTGTTACCAGTTAAAGGCTGAAAGTGTTAACCAGGTATAGGCTTTTTTTTCAGCATGTACCTTTATCGTTCCGATAGTTACAAGCTTGCAAAGAGTAGGAACTAGTCGTGTTTGTGAATGAACGCTTCTTCCGACGTGTCGTTTCTTTAGTGTGCTCCGAGGCTAAGGCAGCGGAGGCGATTTCACATAGACATCGATAGCTATAAGGCACCCTTAACACTATCGCGGGATATTGGAGAGCGGGCGAAAGCGGGCCAAGGCGGCATCGCGGCAGGGCTGCGCTACTCGTACCTAGCTCTAATGTTTACGATTGTACTGCAAACAGACTTCATGCGATTGGTTGTGGGATCGTCTGTTGGTTCTGTACTTAATACAAAGCATTGTGGAACACTGAAGCTTGAACAAACTAGCGAGAATTCTGTATAGAGAATGTGAAGATCGAAAACTTACCTTTATGTCACTTCTCAATCACAATCAAATCAATTTATCACACTAAAAATGTGTAGTTGACTAACTTCCAAATACTGAAGCGATCATTAAAAATTCGAGGCTTTGAGCGCTGATTTGCCAATTACGAAGGTTGTAATAGTAATATGTATTTCCTGTTATTGGATCCTAATTTCTATTATTTGTTTAATAGTTGATTGGTCAGCCCTGTCCAGGCCGTGTCCGCCGACTAGAAGTCGCGCCCTTTCTCCGGTAAATGAGTTACGCCGCTTTGAGCGCGAGTGGGCGCGGGCCTTCGTGGAAATTGCCTTTCTTGGGCTGACTGTTAGCTGTGACTACACCGCCGCTAAGATCGTCTACAATCAGATTTTAGCGTTCCGTACCTAAAATGTTAAAAAGAAAACTATTTCTAAGCCTTCGCCGTCCATCTGTCCGTCTGTCTCCAAGTTGTATCTCATAAACCGTGATAGCAAGAAAGCTGAAATTTTCACAAATGATGTATTTCCGTTGCCGCTATCACAACAAATACTTGGAATTAAAAAAGATAAGAGAGGTGGGAGACATTTTGTCGACCGGTTGCTGTTACCACCGTACAGTATACAGTTGCGTAAAACCCGCAAAGTGACTCTGACCTTTCTCGGTCAGGTCGCGTTCCGGGATCAGCACTGTACGAACCGGAGCCAGGGAGGACCATTAGTGGGGCAAGTGTTCGGCGGACTGGCCAACTCCGACCCGCACAGCTCAATACCAATGCGAGATTCCGCGCCTTGTCTCGTTGTTGCCGCAGCAATGGTCTCTCCTTTCACGTCCTCCTTTCCCCCTAATATTGATGAAAAATTACTAATATATTAATGAAAATATTACTAAAAATATATAGGCGCGACGTGAAACGGCATTAAAGCAGGCCTTCAGGGTGAGTGCGACAAGTGGTCTATCAGATATGTCTACGTAAAATAGTGGACCAAGAAAGTCTGCGTGGCCGACTGTCATTTTGTCAATAATAGCAGTGACGTCACACCATCACCCGTGCGTATAATCCGTTCTTAGGCATGTGATCTGCCCTCCCCTTCCTCGGGGTCGAGGGCTCTCTGCCCGGGGGCGGGTTACAGCGCTTTGTGCTTCTCAAGATGATTCCACAAAATGTTAGTCGCCGCGGAAATTGCTTTTCGCGATGAGATCTTGTGCAAGTAAGAGTACCGATTTGGAATTTATAAATGATATGATTTGAAGCACCTTGATATACTTAAAAACTACTTCTAACATTGCGTTTAGTTTACACTTTTATATAGCTAGATGATGATAAAGTGGTATCTAGATAAAAATTATATTTGGCCTGACTTGGATAAAAAAATACGATTGAATGAAATAAATTGATAACTGCTTGCCTACGCAGAAAAAAGAAAAACCTGTTTTCTTTGAACATCTTTAATTTAGGCAAGATCAAAGTCATATAGCAAAATAGCACAGAAATGTCCTAGAGCCTTAACATTAATCGAATAGAATATAGGTTCACTGAATTGTCACAGCGACCGCCGAGTATTTGACATTTGATCTCCGGGGACGTAGGTTTACGTGGGCTCAGTGCGTAGGTTCCGATAGGCATAACTGTTTATGTCAATACCAAAAATATAATTCGGCTGAAACTAGTTATATCCTTACGTAACACCGGCCGATTAAATAAGGAAAACATTTTCATTGCTAACCTAAAATCCTCACAACAAAGAAGTTTTTGTTGGTATACGTACACAAACAAAGTGAAATATGTATAATAATAAGTCTTGTAGGTACACATAATGTATCTTCATATTTTCGTTTAGCAAATGTGATATTCCGTATAGTTGGGTATAATAAAATACTGGTGATGATGATCAAATCTAATCTAATATTGTCTCTACTTCCAAAGCCCTTACCTTTCTCTAACAAAAACAAATCTACAAACCCTTGATAGGTAGGTACATAGTCATAGACAAGCTCGCAATTGCATCGGCAGTAATATTTCCAACTCCCCATCCAACACAGATACCATAATTGGAACCTCAGGAGCTCGCCTGATGAAGTAAGGTCTGCGGTCGTCGGTGCATTTATACGGGTTCCTCCACCACGATGCAGGCGCTGCTAGGAATCACCCACGGTTGACTCTTCCATGAATTATCATGCATTCTATGAACTGTTCCGCATTCCGATATACCGATTCCATTCAACACTTTGAATAAATTTAAAAATAGCGCTCTTGTAAAGTTCTTTCCAGAATTTGGTCTACTTTTCATGAAACTTGGACTAAAACTTTCAGGGCTTTAGTTTATAGATGAACTATACTACTTTACATCACAGTATGTACATGTAAATAGTAAGGACGTAAATGTTTGCAAGCTCCCTCTGCCATGTTTTTTCGGTAGAGTGCGTGCGCGACACCCGCCACTCGCGCGGCCAATTATCGCGTAATTCGATTGTATTGTGCTGTCCCGCGCACTCAACCTGCGGGCCTAGCTGGGACTCTGAATATTGGCTCACTGGGCCCGTGTGGGAGTGCTTTCACGTGTTTGTTTAATGTCAACTGGCACAATGCATTTTCATTTCATGTGACTACCTATAAGTGCATGCCAAATGCTCTTGAATTAAGTAATTATTCTTGATTGTATTTAATAAGAATGAAACAAAGTATTGAAACATTTTTTTTTTATTTAAGTGCCTTAAGTGCCTTTGAACATTCAAAAATTTCTTTTATAGTACCTATGCTCACTGAGATTATGTACATAAGCAAATCTGTGTTAAATTCCCCACCCGTTCATTTGCAATAATCCCAAATCGTTGGATTTCCACAATCAATATCTCGAACAAAAGTTTCATTTTTTAATATCTCATTCGTTTTTTCATCAATACAATCCCAAATGATGGGGGATAATCCCGATGGCGAGCACAATAGCTCCTTTCGGGCGCGCGGGCGATGCGGGCTAAACAACGAAATGCCTGCGTCCGGCCCTGCGCGCCGCTGGGGGCCGGACGAAGGGCGAAACGACTTTAAGCTTGCAAAAACACTTTTTGCATGTAATAAATATCTACCGCTTTACATCAAATTTTGAATTGTGAATAGTCTTAGATACCTCAGTTGCAAGTCCGGGTGATTTTCAATCGGAAACCGGTGTAACGAGTCGCAGCCGGCTTTTGTCCCGCGGTCGCTCCCAAGCACTGTGCTGAGAAGGTAAACAATCTCCACTGAGACCTAGTCGTCTCAGGCGCTACGGCTTCACTCGCGCTGATTTTACATTTACATTATCTTACTTTCCAGTTCCAGTGAAATATTTTCTGTGGAATATGCTTACGCCTAATTTAGTCACATGCCAATACCGACAGTATTTACAGAAATTTTATAAAACGCGTTAAACATTTTAAACCATTCGTGTGTAAATATCTAAAACCTTACAATATCACTTAATTACAAACTCATAACTGTAATTACTTTAAAGTTTGGTCTGTTTGGATTGGTATGTTGGTCTGTAAAAAAGCAATTTTAAGTCTTGATACATAACCCATGAATACATCGCAACTCATGCGTCACAACGATTCAAGATTTCGTTAAACCTGTAACCCAATTCTGTTTCGACTCTACACAAAAGTAACGGATTGCCTCTCGCGCGCCACAGCCACCCTCTGTGCTGCAGAGCGCTCATATAAAATGGTGATCGGCCATAAACAAGCCAGGCTTGAGTAAACACGCTGCTGTAACACTCCGCACTACAGAGTACGATCAGCAATAAACTTGATGCATATGTTTGTCAGTAAAACAACACTTATACATTTGTATCTTGCAAGGGAAAACATTTATGTGCTGACGCGCAGTGAATTTACTTAACGTCATATTCCAATGCTTTGTTTACCATTACTTAACCAGTACAGTTAAAAAAATACTGAATTCCATTTTAATTTTGATGTTAATGATACATGGTATTGCAGAGACACCACTTTGTATGTATTGTTGCGGGAACGGGGTACGTTAAATTCAAGATACGCCAAAAGTCACCAAAAGACAATTAATTTATTTATCGACTAACAATTACACAATTAAACACTTAAAAACACAATTAGAAACACTTAATTACAACACTAAACACGGAACACTAAATTACACTAAAGCACTGAATCACACTAAAACACTGAATTTCACTGACTATTCGCAGGTAACGCACTCGATCACTTCTAGTTCGCAGGAGACTGATTCGCTTCGCTTTCCAAATCGGAACTGTCTCGTCGCGTCGTACATCCCGCTTTTATACCCAGTGAGGACGCAGCTCTTCGCGTGGCGTCGAGAATCTTCTCGCGGGGATCGAAATTTCTAGAACTCGCTGGAGCTCGCTCCGGCCGACCAGAGTGTGTGACGTAGTATCGTGCAAGCGAATATAGACCTTATCCATACGACGATAAGACTCATTTCGCTTGCACGGTCTCTCAAGGTCGTAATATTATTATTACTTTAGAACACTCTAGAGCTCGCTACAACCTACCAGAGTGTGTAGCGGAGTATCGATGCAAGCGAATATAGACCTTATCCATACGACGATAAGACTAATTCCGCTTGCACGGTCTCTCGTGGTCGTAACATTATCCCCCTCTTAGTCATGCTCGTCCCGAGCATCATTTGACCCATGGTAACGAGCCAATCGATCAATGTGAACAATTTTCGGCTTGCCTCTTGTCCCTTGTTTGATCCGATAGGTTAAGTCGTTCAGCCTAGTGATGATCTTGTATGGTCCTTCCCACCTTGGCTGGAACTTCGGTGATTTGCCCTTCTTCCTGAGTGGGTTGTGTAACCAAACCAGACTCCCTTCATCGAAACCGTCGGTGTTGGCTTTGCGGTCGTAACGGGTTTTCATTCTTTCGCTGGATTTTAGACTGCAGTCTCTGACGAGAGCATGTACTTCATCCAGGCGCTTCTGTAGGTCAGCCGCATATTCGGTTACTGGTTTCGGAGCTTCTGGCGGTGTCCCAGTCAACGCGTCTACCGGAAGCCGCATTTCTCGACCGAAGTTTACCATTGCTGGGGTTGCGCTGGTGCTATCGTGGATCGCAGATCGGTAGGACAGCAAGAAAAAGCGGTATGTACTGGTCCCAGTCTCGTTGATGCTCGTCCACAACTTTGGCCAAGTGGTTTTCCAACGTTTGGTTGAATCTCTCGACCATGCCATCGGATTGCGGGTGTGCTGGTGTAGTACGGGTCTTATGCATACCCAACAGTTGACAGACCTCCTGGAACAGTGCTGACTCAAAGTTTCTTCCTTGGTCAGAATGTATCTCAAGAGGCACACCAAATCGGCAAATTACCTCGTGGACTAACTTCTTGGCGACCGTCTTTGCTTCTTGATTAGGCGTAGCGAAGACTTCAGGCCACTTAGTGAAGTAATCTTGGACCACAATGATGTACTTGTTTCCCTCATTGGATTCTGGAAAGGGGCCAGCTACATCTACTGCGATTCTTTCCCATGGAGCGCCGACGTTGTACAGCTTGAGTTTGCCCTTACTTCTGGTTTGTGGGCCCTTTACTGATGCGCAAGTCGTACATTTCTTGCACCAGTCTTCGACGTCCTCCCGACAGTGTATCCAGTAGAACCTCTGTCTCAGCTTCTCTAGGGTCTTCTTCACGCCTAAATGTCCCCCGGATACCCCATCGTGTATGTACCTCAGTAGAGAAGCAACCTGTTTACGGGGTACAATCAGCTGTAGTGTCGTTTGATCCCCTTTTGGTGTTTCCCATTTCCTGAAGAGTACTCCATCCTTAATCTCCAAACTGTCCCATTGTGCCCAGTAACTTTTCGTGATGGGGCTTGATGAGGCTACATGGCTCCAAGAAGGTTTTTGACCTACTTCTTTCCATTCAAATATTTTCCTCAGGTCACTATCTTCTTTTTGAGCCTTTTTGATAGCGTCTTCGCTCCATTCATTATCAAGTCCCTGGGTGATAATCATCCGGACTTCCTCTTTAGTCTCCGTCTTAGAACAATGACTGCAGGCCACAGGACAAGGTCTCCTGGATAGGGCATCGGCATTCAAATGCGTTCTACCACTCCGATGTTCTGTTGTGAAGTTGTACTCCTGTAGCTGCTCTAGCCACCGCGCCACTTGTCCTTCAGGGTTCTTAAACTGCAAGAGCCATTTTAACGCAGCATGATCTGTCCGCAGGGTAAACTGTCTTCCAACGAGGTACTTGTTGAAATGCTGTAGAGTCTTCACTACCGCCAACAGTTCCTTACGAGTCACACAGTAGTTCCTTTCAGGTTTTGAAAGTGACTTACTGAAATAGGCGATCACCACTTCTCGTTCACCTTGCTCTTGCGACAGAACTCCGCCTATGCCAGTATTGCTGGCATCAGTGTCCACGATAAACCTTCCTTCTCTGTTCGGGTAGCCAAGTATAGGACTGGTGCAGAGGTGTTCTTTTAATCTGACGAAGGCTTGATCACATTCCGAGTCCCAGGCGAATACTCGTTTATCTTCCGTGAGCCGATGAAGAGGTTTCGCTATATCAGAGAAGTTCTTTACAAAGCGCCGGTAGTATGCGCATAAACCCAAAAATGATCTCACGTCGGTCTTGTTAACTGGAATAGGCCATTCTTGGACAGCTTTGATCTTCTCTGGGTCGGTCCTTACACCTTTCGATGAAATAATGTGGCCTAAATAGGCGACTTCTTCCTTGAAAAACGTGCATTTCTTTGGGCTGAGTTTCAAGTTTGCTTCTCGTATTCTAGTGAAAACCTTCCTCAGGTTACTGACATGCTCCATGAAATTTCGACCCATGATAATGATGTCATCCAGATAGACCAGGCATGCATCACCCAGAAGTCCAACCAGTACCCTTTCCATCAACCGCTCGAATGTCGCCGGAGCGTTGCAAAGACCAAAGGGCATGACGTTGAACTGCCACAATCCATTCCTAGTTCCGGTCGTAAATGCCGTCTTCTCCTTGTCTGCTGGATGGATGTCTACTTGCCAGTACCCACTCTTAAGGTCCACTGTTGAGAACCACTTCATGCCGCTCAACATGTCCAGTGTGTCGTCTATACGGGGCAGAGGATAGCTGTCCTTCTTCGTTGCATTATTCAACAACCGGTAGTCCACACAAAACCTGGTGCTGCCGTCCTTCTTCTTTACCAGGACTACTGGCGAAGACCACGGGCTTGTTGAAGGTTCTATGATGCGGTTCTTCTGCATCTCAGCAACCATGTCTGCTACCTCCTTCTCTTTGGCAAATGGAAGGCGTCTAGGCCGCTGCTTTATTGGTGGCGCGTCTCCCGTGTCTATTCTGTGTTTAACGAGACCTGTCCTTCCCAAATCATGGTCACCCTTCGAAAATATGTCGTTGAAATCTAGCAACAACCTTTTAGGCTTGCTGAAGTTCCCGCTCAGATAGCTTGTCCTTACAATTTGCTAGGAGCGGCGTGACGTCATCTCGTTGACAGGATTCCGGTTCCCGGGCCTTTTTCAGCCTTCTGATGGATTGACCTGCATCGCATCGTCCGATGACACAGTTTCTTCGTAGCTGCACTTCATCTCCGCTAAGATTGATGACTCGCACCAGCGCTCCTTTTCCGGTCATTGCCAGAGTTCTTGCTGTGATCCAACTCGGATGGTCGCCGCAGTTTTCTATGACGACGCTTCGCCCTTGACACACAGTGTACGGGAATCTAACTTTGACCAGAGTTTCAGATCTAGGCGGTAGGGTCGTATTTTTCAGGCAGTAAACTGCGCATGATCTCGCTCCCTCTAGGAATACTTCTTGTTCGGGGAAACTAAGTACTCCTTTAGCGACGTCTACCACACACTTCTGGTCTCTTAAAAAGTCCAATCCGATGATGCAGTCGTCCGTGATGTCTGCTACGAGTACACCGTATTCAAAGGTCTGTTCTCCAATGGTTATCTTCGCCATCGTCTCACCGAAGACGGTAACTGGCTGGCCTGTTGCTGTTTGAAGCTGAACGGATGGTCTCTGATTCCACACAATAGTCCTTTTCAATAGCTCCGGACGCACTATTGTTCTTGAAGCACCAGTGTCAATAGTAAAATGACACGTTACGCTGTTCAGCTGTCCAACCACTGTAAGGTTGTTCCCATTACCAATCTGTGAAACAGTGACGGTAGGGGCTCGATGTTGACCAGCCAGCGCCCGCCCCACGGCCCTGGCTTCTCCTAGTTTAACGACAGCTCTTCTGCGTCCACCTGTGTAGAGGACGCTACTGTCGTTCTACGTGGCCATCTTCGCTTGGGGCAACTACTCCGAATATGGCCCCTCTCGCCGCAGCCATAGCACATCGGACCCAAAGAAGGTTTTTCCTTCACCACAACCTCCCGAAGTCGTTGAGTTCTAGCGTCTTGACGCACGGCTTCCACCTCCAAAGCATGGGCTAGAGCTTCCTGTAAGGTCTGATGATGGCTCAATTTCACGGTGTGTCTGACGTCTGCGTCTCTAATTCCATCACAGAAAGCTTGCGGGATCATTGATTCCACCATTGTCGGGCATGACACGTACGCACGTCTGACTAGCCTTTCGATTTCCGTTGCCCATTGCTGCAGACTCTCACCAGGCTTCTGCTGTCGATCGCGAAGTTGTGCTCTATACGCGTGTTCCAGGTGTTTGTCGCTGTACCTGCCCTCTAATGCTCTTTGGAGAGCACCTAAAGTTCTGTTATCCGAAGGCAGGTTTTCCAATGTGAGCAGGGCATCTCCACGAAGAGCCAGAGTCAGAGCTATCAAGGACTCTTCCTCGTTCCACCCCTTTCCTTTAGCCACCGTCTCGAACTGGTACCAAAATGCTGCCCAAGACGTCGTTCCATCGAAGTGGGGTACTTCGATTTTCGGAGAATCCGACACTACCGTAGCACCCCGGGTCCCCACTCTTGCCATCTTGGTATGCAGCTGTCGCATCTCAGCATCTACCTGGCTCAGTCGATCCTCGTGTTGGGTGAATCGATCTTCATATTGGATGAATCGATCTTCATGTTGGGTGAATCGATCTTCATGTTGGGTGAATCGATCTTCATGTTGGGTGAGTCGATCTTCGTGTTGGGTGAGTCGATCTTCGTGTTGGGTCTTGACGCTTAGCACATCATCCTTGAGAGCATCAATCTGCTTTTCTAATACTTCGTGCTTCTTCTCAATAGCCCCCAACAAACTCTTGCTTATCTCCTCCAGGTGGCGGGCTTGCTCCTCCTGGCGAAGGTCTTGCTTTTCCTGGCGAAGGGCTTGTTCTTCCCTCAGCTTAGCAAATTGTGCTTCCTGAAGTCGGGCTTGCTCCTCCTGGCGAAGGGCTTGTTCTTCCCTCAGCAGCAAATTGTGCTTCCTGAAGTCGGGCTAGCTCCTCCTGGCGGCGTGCTTGCTCGCGGGCTTGCTCCTCCTGGCGGCTGGCTTGTGTCGTCAGCATTTTAAATAAATCTGCAAGCTCCACAGGCCCCAACGGTGTTTGGATTGATCCCTCCGTTGAAGTACCTTCACCCTCTTGCAGGGCCGCGGTTTGACTCCTTGTAACTCGACCCTCACTGTCTTCTCGTGGTGTAAGAGGCATCTTGAATCCCACTTCTGACACCAATTGTTGCGGGAACGGGGTACGTTAAATTCAAAGATACGCCAAAAGTCACCAAAAGACAATTAATTTATTTATCGACTAACAATTACACAATTAAACACTTAAAAACACAATTAGAAACACTTAATTACAACACTAAACACGGAACACTAAATTACACTAAAGCACTGAATCACACTAAAACACTGAATTTCACTGACTATTCGCAGGTAACGCACTCGATCACTTCTAGTTCGCAGGAGACTGATTCGCTTCGCTTTCCAAATCGGAACTGTCTCGTCGCGTCGTACATCCCGCTTTTATACCCAGTGAGGACGCAGCTCTTCGCGTGGCGTCGAGAATCTTCTCGCGGGGATCGAAATTTCTAGAACTCGCTGGAGCTCGCTCCGGCCGACCAGAGTGTGTGACGTAGTATCGTGCAAGCGAATATAGACCTTATCCATACGACGATAAGACTCATTTCGCTTGCACGGTCTCTCAAGGTCGTAATATTATTATTACTTTAGAACACTCTAGAGCTCGCTACAACCTACCAGAGTGTGTAGCGTAGTATCGTGCAAGCGAATATAGACCTTATCCATACGACGATAAGACTAATTCCGCTTGCACGGTCTCTCGTGGTCGTAACAGTATAATGATGTAGAGAGTACACGTAATTCTTGCTCAACTGACATGTCACGGTACTTATCGGGAGAATTGATTACTGTGGTAACGTTGAATGGTAGTTAAGTATTGATCGTGCATGTATAAATGGCGGTGTTGTTAAGCCGAGGGAAAGTTGTAGGTAGCGCGTGTAAACACGTTCGATTACCGGCCGAGTCGCGTAACGTTCACTCGCTGCACTCCGCGCATCCGGGCCGGTGCAGCCCGCAGGGGTGGGACTCACAAAGAACCCCATTAAATACATTCCGATCGTCTTCTTATCTTTTTTCAATATCATCCAATATTTGAGACATCAGGCGGTAATTGAATAAATTATATCTCGTTTTATTTCGATTTTTGTTACTCCGCCTATGGGCCATTTAAAGAAATTTAATATTACAGGAAAATTCGTCTGTAAAATACATTTATTTGGTTCTAAATGTGTTAATAATAAAATTGAGTCGTTTTCCTAATAATTTATTCAATCATTTTCGGCGAAATAATTTTACTCAAGTTTCTATTATTTTCGCTTCACATAATTTATTTCATAAATTACAGCATACCATAATTAAATAATAAATAAATAATAAATAAATATTACACAACATCACATACATTGATCTGATCCCGTGGTAAGTAGCTTAAGCACTTGTGTTACGGGTATCAGAATCAACAGTGGATACACAAATATACTTAAATATATTTAATAATACACCCAGACACGGAACAAACACCGATGTTCATCACACAAATATTTGTCCCGAGTGGGAATCGAACCCACGACTCTTCGAACCGTAGGTAGTAAACCTGGGTCACTAGCCACTGTTCCACCGAGCCAGTCAAAAATTATACTACATGTCTACGTATATACGAATAATAATTTGATGCGATAGTTGCTAAGCTTGCTTGCTTGCTTCCTAAGTCACCATGTCTGTCGGTTAAACAAAATGAAAAATCTTTATACTAGTTATGTAGAGCATTTATAGTTTGTACCTCACCAAGCTCCCGTGCCATCCCTGAAGGAGCATCAGCTAAAACGCGCTTTATAGCAGCGCGAGGTGCGGCCATCAGCGCGCTGGCCATCAACCCGCCGCCGGGGGTCAGCGGCCTGCCGGACCAGCGGCCTGCCGGACCCGCGATCTGCTGGGCCAGCGGCCTGCCAGACCAGCGGCCTGCCGGACCAGCGGTCTGCCGGACCAGCAGCCTGCCGGGCCAGCGGCCTGCCGGACCCACAGCCGGGCCCGCCACCCCTACACACCAGAGCCTCAACTTCGCCACTCGCCAGTTCGACGACGTGTTATGGTTTATTGGGCGGAGATTGCTTCCTAACGCAGATTGCACTTCCTAATCGAGAACCAATTTTGTACTTTGTCGATAACGGTGGTAAGCGATGCTTGCGGCGTGCTGGGAAACAACTTGTTATTGACTTTGTAACAAATGTTAACGTTCAAAGGCGGATCGTGAAGGAACAATCTGTCCCAGTTGCCTGCACCTGCAACTATAAGTGTACCCATAAATAGTTGTCGTTGTTGACTCGCTTTTGGCAAATTGTTATATCTGCTCGCTTCCAAGTCCACTCTCCTAGCGAGTAAAATGTCCTTCGCTCCTATTTATCTTCGTATCCGAGGTCAACAAATTCGGGCTGACCGGACATTACGCGGGAAAACATCGTAACCTTGACTTAATGGGACGGTATTTCTCAGTTACTTAAGGACATACATAGATAGTGCAAAGTTAATCATGTCAAATAATATGTACATGGGTAGGTAAATAACACACAATGTTATAAGTGTGAATACTTGTAATCCGTTTGAAATTAAGCATTTATAGTTAACACTATGCAATATTTTTCGCAAAGAATTATTTGCAATTCTATAGAATGAAACTTACAAAATATATATTTATTTGAAGGATTTATGGAAAAAAAACAAATCTTGTTAACTTCCTTTCCGCTAGATGAAAAAGTCGAAGATGAAATCCGCGGCACGTGCAAGAATTCATCATTTATGTACAATAACTGAACTTTTCTCCCCCGAGTCAAGAATCAATTAGCGTCTCTAAGTAACCTGCAGGTCAATAAATAAGCTTCTTCAAGTTTTAGCTGTATAGCTACAGTCGCCTTTATGGAAAATATTACACTGCTTTTATCTCGCTCTCGTTTGAACAATATTTTCAGTGAATATGAAGGAATTTCCGAGTTAATAATATACAATTTATTATTGCGATCCTCCAAATGAGAGTTCATCCAGAGTTATTCCTGTAGTGAAGTGTGAACGGTCGGATTATGAGCGCCCAAGCCTCGGAGCGCCGCCCGGCACCGCTTATCGCGCGTCGTGTAACGGCTTCTACAATAAACACTTAACGAATCGTTATCACCATCAGACCTAATTGTTAATCTTTGTTTATTGTTTGCGGACGCGGTGCGACCCGACCGCTCACGGAACGGAAACGTCTGGTGGTATTGACAACGCATGTATTTGTGCACCCGAGATTTTGTACAAGTGCACTATTTAAACGTTTAGATATTATTAAGTTTTTTAGTCTCTAATAAACAAATAAAACAAAGATTGATTGATGTATTACTTTTCTCAGACCAATTAGGGGTTGGTTTTGGTACATTATTAAGTAATAAATTAAATAATAGTGTCATAAACAATTGTTACCCCAATCATACATTAAAACAAATTATAAAATATATTGAGGATTCCAATTACAATGAAAATTCCATAATTATACTTATGATAGGTCAAGGCCAAAATCTTTGTAAAAAAGACTTATTATTTGCTTTTTCTAAACTTCTGACACTTAATGTTAAAAAGGTATTTATGTGTGCTATTCCGTTTTCAAAATGTTATACATATGAACAAAATAACAGTATTCACATATTGAATACACAATTGTATAATCTATCATATAGTCATAGCGACAAATTTGTGTTTTTTGACACAAACAAATTTATAGATAATAAGTTTTTGTTGACTGGCAAAACCTTTTATTTGCCTACAAAAATTAAAAAACAGCTAACAGCATTGTTAGCATATAATATAAATAATTTATATATTAAGACTTTGGAATATGTTCCAAATAATTTAAATTTAATTGTAAGACAATAGAGGACGTCTCTAGCCATTCCATGACAAAGGAGAAACCTAGTAATTTTATTATTATTCACCAAAATATTCAGGGTCTATCTGGCAAAGAATTAGAATTAGAATTGTTTTTAAATGAAAAGAATGTCCATGTGTTATGTCTCACTGAGCATTGGTTGAGACAACATGAATTAATTATTAGCATTAATGATTACATACTGAGTAGCTCTTTTACTAGAAAATCTTTAATTAGAGGGGGGTCACTAATTTTGTTAAAAAAATCGCTCAAATATAAAGAGCGTCGAGACATTGTCTCATTGTCTATTGAAAGGACAATTGAGCTGTCTTGCATTGAAATAGAACTATGTATTATAATTTGTGTATATAGGCCTCCACTAGCTAACTACTTACTATTTGAGGCCCCTATGGAGGAAGCCTTAAGAAAAGCATGTGCCAGCAATAAAAAGGTGATTGTATGTGGAGATTTTAATATAAATATTTTAGAAACTTCGTTGAACTCCCAAAGGTTCATAAATCTTTTTAAATCATATAACTTATCTCACATTTTTAATGAACCAACTCGCATCACTCCTACCTCAGCCACATGTATAGATAATATTTTTTGTAATGGTTCTGTAGAAAGTAAATCTATAGTTAATTTTATTAACTCTGACCACTGCGGTCAAATGGCTACTTTTGAGCATCACTGGACTCCTATGCCATCTGTCATAACATGCAGACCAGTAACTACATGTCGAATAGAAAAGTTTAAAAATAATATTAGCTATAAAGTTTCTGTAATGGACTTTCAATCAAACCTAGATAGTAATCAGTTATATGAAAAATTGTTTAATGCTGTAGAAAAAGAATTTAATGGAATATTCACCAAAAAGAAATTAAAATTAATAGCTCTAAAATAAAATTTAGTGATTGGGCTACAACAGGGATTTTGACAAGTAGACGGAGACTTTTTGAACTGTATGATCTCAGAGCCAACTCCATAGACCCGACCCTAACAGATTACATTAGAAACTATTCCAAAATTTTTAAAAAATCGTGTGCCGTAGCTAAATCGCTCTATCTGAAAAATAAAATACATAGAGCTACTAACAAAAGCAAGGCCACCTGGCAAATCATTAATAAAGAGACTTGTAAAAACAATACTCAAAATCACAAGATTTCTCTTAAAGTAAATGATGTAATATTAGATTCTGATGCTGATGTAGCTAATGTATTTCAATCATATTTCTCAAATATAGCCGTTACAACGACAAGTAGTTTAGCTTCTAGTCCGTCTCTTGCTCATTCTCTTTTAAAGACTCATGTAAGTGAATGCGCATCTTCCTTCACTTTTGACTACATCAATGCGCAAATAGTTGTGAAAACGTTTAAAGAACTCAACTTAAAAAAGTCTGAGGATTTATGGGGACTCTCAGTGGACGTACTAAAAACATAATATACACAGTCGCTCCACTTTTAGCAGTAACATTCAATAAATGTGTTAATGAAGGCAGTTTTCCTGATTTGATGAAGTTAAGCAAAATAATTCCCTTGTTCAAATCAGGTGATGACAGTGACCCATCTAATTACAGACCTATATCCTTACTACCAGCGTTTAGTAAAATTTTCGAAAGGGTTGTATTTAATCAATTGCTATGCCATTTTAATTTAAACAATTTATTACATAAAAATCAATACGGATTCACTAAAGGTAAATCCACCACAGATGCTGGAGTAGCTCTTATGAAACATATTTTTGATGCATGGGAAAGTAAGCAGGATGCCATAGGCATTTTCTGCGACCTATCCAAGGCGTTTGATTGTGTTAACCATCAAACCCTGCTACTCAAATTGCGCCATTATGGCATCTCGGGTAACGCACTTAGTCTAGTTCAATCATACCTCACTGGTAGAACCCAAAAAGTTAATGTAAACGGGACTAGTTCTTCTGGCGCCCCATTGATTATGGGAGTGCCCCAGGGCTCGATATTGGGCCCTCTTTTATTCATTATTTACATTAACGATCTTCCTTTCTTTACTAAAGACACATGTGAGATAGTTCTGTTTGCAGATGATACATCACTTCTATTTAAGATGGATAGGCAGCAAGAAAATGTTGACGATGTAAACAAAGCTCTCTCACGAGTCCTGCACTGGTTTAATACTAACAATCTAATGTTGAATGCCAAAAAAACCAAATGTGTCAAGTTTACTATGCCCAATGTAAGGCAAGTCAGTACTAATATCAAAATGAATAACGAACCCATTGAAGTCCTAAACTCAACGGTGTTCCTTGGAATCACTCTAGATTCTAAATTACAATGGGGACCCCATATAGGTACCCTGGCAGGAAGACTTAGCTCCGCGGCATATGCTGTTAGAAAAATTAGACAATTGACTGATGTTGAAACGGCAAGATTAGTTTATTTCAGTTACTTTCACAGTGTTTTGTCCTATGGTTTGCTTTTATGGGGATCAGCTGCTGATATCTATAGTATATTTGTATTGCAAAAACGAGCAGTAAGAGCCATATATAACCTCAAACGGCGCGATTCCCTCAGAGAACGTTTCAAGGAGTAGGTATAGTATTCTCACAGTAGCCTCCCAATACATTCTTGACTGCTTAATGTATGTGTATAAAAATATACAATACATTCCTAAAAAATCTGATAGTCACCAATTCAATACAAGAAATAAACATAAACTTGCTATTTCACATTTTAGACTAAATAAAGTTAATAGCTCCTTTGTTGGACTAGGTGTAAAAATGTTCAATAAATTACCTGCTTGTGTTACTAAACTACCTATACAACAATTCAAATCATGTATTAAGAATGGTCTTCTTAAAAAAGGCTACTATAAAGTAGAAGATTATCTCAGTGATAAATATGCATGGACAAATAGTTTAAGTTAAATTCTTGACATTCTATTGTTATTAATTTTTTTATTATTAATTTTGACATTGATGATGAACTTTTTGTTCTTTTATTATTATATTCAGTTTAATTTATAATTAGGCAATGGCTGTAATTATTAAAATTCTACCTACCCTATGTAAGCTTTGTCATGCAGGTTGGATTTGTTATGGTATTTTGAACATTGTTATCTTGGCTCTCTTTCTTTTGATTTTAATTATAGTTATTTTAAATAGTAGTAAATAAAGTATATGGTACCTTTTACTATGGCACACCCAGACTGTATGACTTGGCTCATTTACAATGTATAACATGTTTAAAAAGAGCGACTATCGAGTTTCTTGCCGGAGTCTTCTCGATAGATACGGCTTTCCGAACCGGTGGTAGAATCTTATTATTACTAATGTGACGATTTATAAGTGCATGCAAATTGCCTATATGAATAAAGACATTTTGATTTTGATTTTTTTGATTTTAAGGTGTGTATATTACCTTTTACTTTACCTTACTTTAATATCGACATAGGAAATCATCGGTTCTTAGTTTATTTATACACACGGAACTTATTGTGAACACTTATCTTAATAACAATTTTAAACAAAGACATAGACTTAGGAAGCACTTTGCTAATGAAAATGTTTAATTACTTACATACTCAAAGTAAAAGATACCTACACGTAGTTATTTCTATAAGTTCACATCACTTGTTGTTTACTCCTCGTAGTCAACAACTGACGAGACTGACCCGCTTTTCATTCACTTGCTCCTAATTTTATATTTACTTTAGCAATGCTCGTGAATCATGTTATCAATAGCACAAAGAAACGCTCATCCTATTTTAGTCCGCTTTAGACATTGCATTATGAATTTTATTATGGTTGAGCCACGAAGATTTTTATTTACTTGCGTAGTAATAGTAAACACGGCGTAGGCCCGGGTACGTTCGATTACAATAACAAATGTCTGAAATGCGAGTGCGGTCCCGGGCCGGGCTACTAAATGGAAAGGATTTGTTGTGGAATAAATTATTGGTCAGTATATTTATTAAAGGTTTTATTTTGTAAGAAATGTTTTTATTGTTCCAATTACACAATTTGCGCGATACTGATTCAAAGAATCAACAAAACAATCATACAATTGTGAACTCATTAAGGTTCATTTTGGATTCCATAAATAATAGTCTTTATGGGTCTACACGCGTTATTAGAAGTAGAAAATACATAGCTACTTACTTACCCCAAAGTCTAAAATCTTCCAATTCCTTAGTTAGGTATGTTACATATATGTAGTTACATAGTTCCTCTAAGTCATTGTTGTATCCTCCTAGTATTGTATGGAGTGTCTTGTGTCGGCGGAATGCGCCGGCGCGTGGGCGACGAGACGCTGCGCTGTCGATCCTAGACAACACTAAAACTGCGCCGGTTTATAACTATAATGATTAATACATACAATATATTTGACATATTGAAAGGCTTGTTGGCTTGTCGTCCAAAAAATATATTTTCTGTTACGGGGCAGCTAATCTTAATAAAAATAAATGTTTCGTAACATTGAACGCTATCTACTACATCATCGGTGTCATTAAATAATCCGCGATGATAACCAGACCAGTCATAACAGTCGAACAGACAGTATTTTCTGACATAAAATATTTCTCAATGAGACTTTTATTCGTAACTAGCGCGCTCTAAATTACCCCGTGCACATGGCGGCGAACGAAATCGAAAGTTCACTTGCGTAAGCGCAAGTTTGGAATAGACGCTCCACTTTCTTCGGGCGTTTCGCGAACGCGCGGCCCGACCCGGCGGAGCGGGGTTCGACGCCGGCCTCGTCGGGCAGCAGGGGTCACAATCTTATGTACATTTTACTAGTTTCTCGATCAATTTACGTAGTCTCATGCGCACCCCGTCAACTTTTTCTTGACGCCAGTTAGTTATGATGCAATTTAAAGCTAAAAACTTTAAACAATTTCAAATATGTAGGTTAATTTAATGTCGTACAATTAATCTTTTCCAATTTTTCGATCTAGTACCAAACTAGGACTATTAGATCAACATCACTCCTCCATGTCTAAAGGTTGTCCAGCAATGTTGTAACCATATTACATCGATGACTTCAGATTTCATTTAAATAAGGATAATCACTTCATGTAAGATTTTAAACTTTCGCGTTCCATTACACTTAAATAAGTCTTTATGGGTCTTCACGCGATATTAGGAGTAGCAAAATTACATAGCTACTTACTGCCCGACGTTTCGACTGGGTTACACCAATCGTGGTCGCGAGCGAACTGGCGCCGCCCGTCTTCGTTTGCCATAGCGGTTGTGAATTTCTTGATCCACCCCCGAACCAGCACTAATGTCATTTGTACAGCTACCCACATCTGTCCGACACACAACACTCACTGAATCCGGGTTTATATTAGACGTAACTTTCCGCGGTATGCACTTACTAATCACTGGGTTCCATGCCGATGATAACTTGAATCCATCTTCCCTATTGAAATTTCTGTTTTCTAATAGGTGCTCAGCCACCTAAAAATCGACAAACGAACAAGTCCGCGGTGGCTGAGCACCTATTAGAAATGGGTACTAATCATTGGATGGAGCTACATGACCCGAAGGTCCTCTCAACAGATCGTCACTATCACACAAGAATAGTGCGAGAAGCTATTGAAATTAAGAAACACAGAAATTTCAATAGGGAAGATGGATTCAAGTTATCATCGGCATGGAACCCAGTGATTAGTAAGTGCATACCGCGGAAAGTTACGTCTAATATAAACCCGGATTCAGTGAGTGTTGTGTGTCGGACAGATGTGGGTAGCTGTACAAATGACATTAGTGCTGGTTCGGGGGTGGATCAAGAAATTCACAACCGCTATGGCAGACGAAGACGGGCGGCGCCAGTTCGCTCGCGACCACGATTGGTGTAACTCAGTCGAAACGTCGGGCAGTAAGTAGCTATGTAATTTTGCTACTCCTAATATCGCGTGAAGACCCATAAAGACTTATTTCAGTAATCACTTCATATTCAACCGAACGTTTCGTAATTCCGCATAAAGTCTAAACGTTTTTAAAATTGTAATGCTAATTATATACAGGCGGAAGACTGCTCGCTCCTATTACAGCATCAGGTTTTTGCAATAAACTCCCGGTCATCGTGCAGTTAGATGCCTTAACAGGCTAACGGGTCCCGAGACCGGAACACAATATGCAGATCGGTGCATCCCGTTCGCACTGCCGTTATCCCGCCGTTATCCCGCACCCGGCGCTGCAGCTGCTCGGTAGACAGGCGTCCTGAAGGACCCGGGACCATCAACAGCGCGCATTCATTGCTCCGAGCGATCGCTCGTAAATCGCCCGGCGCCGACTATCTGCCATTCACGACGCCTGCTCCAAGATTTCACTCTGAGTACCTATAAAGTTTCATGTTTGCCCCATTTATCGACTGAAGACATTGAAGACTTTATCAGTTCGTTTATTTGTGTAGAGGAATTTCTAATTGAGTTTGGCAACTCGTTTTATTCGTGCTACATGTTCTTAAAGTCCAGTTGTTTGTAACTCAAATATATAAATTAAGGAAGTTGAAAAACATTAAATTATATCTGTAGAGAAAAAAAAAACATTGCCATAATAAATACATTAAAAATTTAAAAATACTGTGACAAAAATACATTCAAATGATCCTAGAATTGAAAACCAACTATACAATATTACTACTACTATTTTAACAAATGACACTTTAAACTGCCCTACACCTACAGCTGGGAATGTTAAATGCAGCCGGAATAAATTGAAAAAATATTTAAGAATAAATAGATTTATAAGAAAAACACAAAAGTTAATAAAAAACCACCGCAGTTCATACAACAAGGTAAAGTGTATAAAAGAAAGACAGCGTTTAGGTGATGAGTTAGACTTATATACATTAACATTAGACAAACATATTATTACTTATGAGGATAGTATAGGAAAATTAGAAAATGAAATAATTAATTTAACAAAATCATTAGAAAATATGACTAGTAGGTATATGAGCTGCAAAAAAGAGAATGAGGAACACATATTGGCTTTGAAGAACCTATTAGATTCCTCGTTGACAAGTGGTCATAGTGTAAACATGATTAACAATGAAAATGGTTCTCAGTCAGTGTGTGACCCATCATGCTCACCCGCTGTGATAGCTTGCTGAACCTATCTCAAACCGAGGAATCCAACAGTTCCTATACCCATCCACCTCAGGCATGTAACGATCAGGTGTCTTTAGTAAGTAGTACTAATATTGTTATGTTCAGTGATGAGATAGGTAAGAATATGGGCCTATTAATGAGTAGTATAATGGGACAACCGATCAGTAATTATTGTTTCCCAAATACATCATATAGTGATATTATTGGAAAAATTATTAAATTTAAGTTTACCACAGACACAACGATTATTATATTTATTGCGAATAGAGGAAATGTAAATAAAAAAGAATTAATTAAATGTTTTGATTATTTAAGTAACTTAAAAGTAAATAAAATTATATTATTTACACTTCCTTACAGTAATAGCTTGCCACAATCAGAAAACTTAATTAGGTATAAATTGAACTTGACATTAAATACAATCACATTTAATAATAATAAATTTAATTTAATTGACTGCAATATTAGTACATTTAACCTTAGCAAAGGGCTATTGTTGACGAAAGATAACTTTTATCTTTCAAAATTTTATAAAAGACAGTTAGCTTTATCGCTATGTTTTTGTATTAGAATAAGTAATTCAGCCAAGAATTTGGCTACTCAGTCTGCTTCTATTGAGCAGGTTATTGACATTTGCGACAATTCCCTGGAAAATGTTTCAGGTAATTTAAATTATATCATAGGACAATAGAGGACAACTCTAGCAAATTAAATGTAAGGTCAAAAGGAAAGCATAATAACTTAACACTTATTCATCAAAATATTCAAGGCTTTCCTGGAAAAGAACTAGAACTTGAGTTATATTTAAATGAAATGAATATTAATGTTGTATGCCTTACTGAGCATTGGTTAAGACAGTATGAGTTACTGATTAGTATTGATAATTACAAAGTTGTTAGTTCGTTCACAAGGGAAGATGTTATTAGAGGTGGATCACTTATATTATTAAATAAATCATTAACTTCAAAAAACCGTATGGATGTGACATCACTCTCTATTGAGCGAACTATTGAGCTTTCTTGTGCAGAGCTCGAGCAGTACATCATTGTCTGTGTCTATAGGCCCCCATCTGGTAACTATGTACTATTTGAATCTACTATGGAGGAAGTTTTGAAAAAGGTATGTAAATGTAGCAAAAAAGTAGTTGTTTGTGGAGATTTCAATATTAATATTTTGGATAGTGACTCACAACTATCGACTAGATTTCTTAACTTATTTAACTCTTTTGGACTTAAAAATTTATTTTTTGAACCAACTCGGGTAACTCCAACAACAGCTACTTGCTTGGATAATATTTTTTGTAATTGCAAAGTGTATAATAAATCTATTATTAATTTTATCAACTCTGACCATAGTGGTCAGATGGCTATATTTGAACACAATCATAATAATCCTTCACTGCATTTTACATACCGACCTATCACTACCAGTCGCACAGAAAATTTTAAGAAAA
This sequence comes from Maruca vitrata, assembly GCA_039566165.1. Taxonomy (NCBI): domain Eukaryota; kingdom Metazoa; phylum Arthropoda; class Insecta; order Lepidoptera; family Crambidae; genus Maruca; species Maruca vitrata. The sequence goes on along the minus strand of CM076918.1, from coordinate 17,307,467 downwards.
ACATTAATAATAAATTTTCCCATTTTCAATACAATCTGAATCAAAACATTGATGAATCTTATAAAAACCTGTTTGATTTAATATTAAATGAATTTAATGGGATTTTTACTAAAAAATCAATAATTATCAAAGATCCCAAGTACAAATTCAGTGACTGGGCAACTAAAGGCATTTACAAAAGTAGAAATAGATTATATGAATTGTATGACATTAAATCACAATCAAATGATATTAATGTTATCAATTATGTTAGAAAATATTCAAAGTTATTTAAAAAAGTTTGTGCAATTGCCAAGTCAAATTACTTGAAAGAAAAAATTAGAAAATCAAATAATAAGATAAATGCCACTTGGAAAATTATAAACAAAGAGACTTGTAAAAATAAAACACAAGACCGCAAGATCTCTCTCATAGTTGATGATAAGCATATTGATTCTGATAAGGATGTTGCAAATGTTTTTGAAACCTATTTTTCTAATATACCTATAATTACTACAAGCAAACTGAACTCATGCCCACACCAAGCTCAATCTCTCCTTATAGGGACTGTAGAAAAATGTCTAGTATCTTTTAAATTTAACCAAGTCAACCAAAATATAATTTTACGAGCCTTTAAAGAGTTAAATTTCAAAAAGACTGAAGATTTATGGGGTATCTCTGTGGAACTATTAAAAACAATCATCATAACAATAGCTCCACATTTGGCTATCATATTTAACATGTGTATAGAGGTAGGTCATTTCCCAAATTTAATGAAGTTTAGTAAAATAATTCCTTTATTCAAGACAGGTAATAAAAATGACCCATCCAATTTTCGCCCTGTTTCAATACTACCTGCACTTAGTAAAATTTTTGAAAAAATTATATTCTCTCAATTAATGTCCCATTTTAATGAAAATAAGCTTTTACATAATAAGCAATTTGGCTTTACCAAAGGAAGATCCACCACTGACGCAGGAGTGGCACTTGTCAAGCATATCTTTGACGCTTGGGAGAATAAGCAGGATGCAATAGGCATCTTTTGCGACCTGTCAAAAGCCTTTGATTGTGTAAATCATGAAATATTGTTATTAAAATTGCATCATTAAGGTGTCTCAGATAAAGCGATTGATTTATTGAAATCATATCTCAAAGATAGGGTGCAAACAGTGAATGTCAATGGAGTTGATTCGTGTGGCGCTCCTATTCTCATGGGAGTGCCCCAGGGCTCAATTCTGGGACAGACTATCAGAAACAGCAAAGGCTGTTTCTGATTTATATAAATGACCTTCCGTATTTCACTGCAGACCTATGTGAGACGGTACTGTTTGCTGATGACACATCATTGATTTTTAAGGTTGACAGAGGTAAAAATAATTACGACGAGGTAAATAGTACCCTTTCACAAGTTCTTCAATGGTTTAATACAAATAATTTATTGTTAAATGCGAAAAAAACTAAATGTATGAGATTTACAATGCCAAATGTAAGACAAGTTGATACTAACATTATTGTAAATAACGAACTTGTAGAATTGACCGAATCTACAAAGTTTTTAGGAATCACTATAGATGCTAAGTTACACTGGGGACCTCATATCTCTGTTTTGGCGGGTAGACTTAGTTCAGCTGCGTATGCAGTTAGAAAAATCAGGAATTTAACTGACGTTGAAACGGCCAGGTTAGTTTATTTCAGCTATTTTCATAGTGTTATGTCATACGGTCTTCTGCTGTGGGGGTCTGCTTCTGATATACAGACTATTTTTGTATTACAGAAGAGGGCTATCCGATCCATATATGGCTTAAGATCGCGTGACTCCCTTAGAGATATTTTTAAAGACATAGATATTTTAACCGTAGCTTCCCAGTACATTTTGGACTGTATCTTATATGTTTACAAGAACATGCAATCATTTAATAAGAAATCGGATACTCACCATTTTAACACAAGAAATAAACATAGGCTTGCCGTTTCAAGGCTCAGGCTTCAAAAGACTGGAAAGTCGTTCTTAGGTTTAAGCACAAAATTGTTTAATAAGATTCCACAAAATGTTATTGATTTACCTTTTTATAATTTCAAACTTTTTATTAAGTCGTGTCTTGTGAAAAAAGCATATTATAAAGTAGAAGACTACTTAAATGATAAAAATACATGGACATGATGAGCTGCTCGCTTGGACATCAATGAATTATGTAACTTGTGAATTTTTATGTAATATGTGATTAATTTATTTACAACTTGACGTGCAAAAGTATTTCATGTAAATCTATTTGCAGAATAAATTATTTCATTTCATTCATTTCACATTCAAACCGAGTCGGTATTTGATTTATTATTATTATGTAGAATAAATAGAATCGTTAGAAAAATGTTGGTTGACTCATAAAATTCCTGATTTTATTAATAATCGTATGTTGTCTCGCGCCAGTTTAACGCGTTGTTGACCGCACGCGATCCATCACGAATATGATTTACTGCGCGATTTGTAAGGACGGACTAGGGATGGCCGGTGTTTCGATATGAGACCACTATAGTGGATTTACTTTGTTACTTTGATTATTTTATAAGATCAGTGTTATGTAAATAGTCAATTCTTATTAATTTACTTACTTTATAAGACTTTTTAAGCAGGTATCAATTTGGCAATAGTAAAAAAGTAATAAAAGTTACTTTGGAATTTAAAAAATACTTTTAATCGTAACAGCTGGCATCCCCGTGTGTCTCATAACCGGATACAAGTTCAGTCTATTTCCAGCGGACGCGGTGTTAGAGCTATTAATACGTGAACAATGTCACTCGGTGTTGATTTGTGCGTGTTTATTTGCGGCCGCACCTAGAATACGCGCCACATATTTCAAAAATGCGAGTTAAAAAAATATGTGATATAAATACGCTGGATTATTGATATTACTAGGAGCACTAAATGATTTAGCATTAAGCTTAACACTATAAGAGTTAAGCCGTACCCAAAGATAAGGAACCATAATAGATACTAAAAAAATTATTTCATTTGTTGTTGTGAAGTAACCCTTCCCCTTAACATCGGCCCTACGCAGCTACGTCGCGAATCTCTATGCCATGCTTATTGGTTGCTATTTCCGCCTAGTTTATTGATATAGTACTGTTTAATACCAGTATTATTAGCCTAATAACTTTTTACTATCCATGAATGTATTGCGATTCGTGTAGTTAATATATTCAAAAGTAACTTTTCGAAAAATTTAAGTGAATCTACAGTTTTTACTAGGTAGGTGTGTAAAAGTTAGTTAGAAAAAAATTATATTTCTAGTATATTTTTGCTAAGGTCTATTTAGGTTAGGTCATTATCCTAAGAGGTTGAAAGCGAAGTATGATACCAATATCATAAACAGGAATATAAATAACAAATCAAAGCCTTATTGTGAGGGTACGCGGACGAGAATATAATATATAATAACGAGAGAACTTTGATAGTCAAGATTTTCCTAGTTACTCCATCCCATTAATGCCAATCTAATCGAATCAACGAAGGATCAGTCTTCTACACGCCGCATCACCAACAAACTACATACACTGCTGCGGTTGCGGTCCTGGTACGTGCTCGACGAACCCGCAAGTAATTGGATACGAGCGTAATCCTAAGACTTTAATGTTCTACAACGATGATCGAGTGACAAGTTAACCGTTCAATGGATCTACACAACACAACACTGCGCTTTCCATCGAAGCAAAACTTCCGGCTCCTCGGCGCGCGTTGCATCATTCATGCTGTAACCGTCACGCATGCGCGCCCAAGGTGACACAAGTATACGAGTCAAGCTTCAATGAATTTGGAAGGCCATGTTGTCAAAACAAACATTGATAACTGTAAAACTTTACATTGCTGTACGTATTGCAACATAAGGACATGCCTAAGCAGGTATTTGGTGAATATTGTCATAGTTTAACCGATGTTTTTATTTCGGCTATTACTGGTCTAGTTATAAACATAACGGCTCTAATCAGGAGGCCACAGGTTTGATAGTCACCAGACTCGTGGTTGACTGTCGCGAGGTCTCGTTCGTTGCAGACGGCCGTGGCTGCGGCTCGTAAAGTTTCACGGGCGGCGCCGGGCTGCGTCTACTACGGATTACCTAATGATAGCTATATTATACAATCGACTGGCTCGGTGGAACAGTGGTTAGTGACCCAGGTTCACTACCTACGGTTCCAAGAGTCGTGGGTTCGATTTCCACTCGGGACAAATATTTGAGTAACGAACATCGGTGTTTGTTTTTTATTTAATCATGGCCCTTACAAGGACAGCTACGACGAAGACACCAAAATATTTACAATTTTAATTACCTTCATTTATTAAACTTGATTGTTTGTACTTGATGCTAAATTTCTTGCGTCAAGTTTTCCTTGCTACCTTACACCTCACATTTACCTCGCTCAATTATGTCACACGTTAAAGTTAAGTACTTTCGACAATTTTGCAGCGCGCTTCGTGATATAACTTACCTTCTATATTTACTTGTGAATCTGTAACAGCTGGGTTACAAGTTTATAATATTTGTTTTACTTTTTTGTCTCCTAATTGATTAAAATTGTGTCTATCAAGGTGTTCCGTGTCCGCGGCGCGTGTCGGCCGCCGCAGCACACGCACGCCGCACATTCCTTCGCCTTGATCGCTCACTCATGCTAAACTCTACCGACACGAGGGATCATCAAAACAACGTAAACATCTGTTATCTTTTTGGGAAGAAACGACTCGAACGGCGCAGAACAAGTTTACAAATAGGATATTTTCCATCTGGTTTTAGAATTTAAATAATAATTTGATTTGAGAATAAGTTTTTTATTCGTATATGACATACAATGATAGTCTGGAAAAGCCTCATCCATCATCATCACCGGACTTGCGGGGGAGCGGATGGCTCTCACCCCTAATTGAGAATAAGCACTATATTAAACAGCACATATTATTACCGGCCTGTACCAAAAATATTATGTGGGCAGGTTGTCTATGTGAATAAAATGAGAAATGATAAGCCAGTACCAGTATTTTTAGCCCGGGCGGCGGTAATCGGCCTAACTTCGGATGTGTTTTCACCTGTCGCTGACGCGGACCGCCGCGCGACGGATCACAGCATTCAATGTGTCGTCGGAAGGGCTCACGTTCAGATTTAATATTACTCACTGTCATGAAAAAAACCTTTATTACCTTTCGATAGATCAAATGAGATATTTAATTTTCCTACGAAAGTAATCAATTGGTGAGTTCATTTTAATAAAATGACACGCACTATTCATTTAGTAGAGTTTATGCGTTATAAATGAATAATATACATAATATTTACATTAATTATTTAATAGTATTGATTTGTCTTTAATACCAATTGGATTTGAGGAATCAAATACAATTTTCGTAATCGAAGTGTCCTTGTACAAGTTCAATGGAATATCGTTCAATGAAATTACATCACGTCTTAGATTCCGTGTGTCGTGTAACGCAATGGTCGCTCGCCCGCGGCCGTGGCGCGGCGCAAATAGACCGCGGATAAATAAAACGCATTCCGGTAAACTGACAGCCGCCCAATGTCGCGGGGATATTGGAATAACTGGAGACGCGCGCCCGCACTACCGGGGTATACTACACTTTACTTGTCTCACAAACTCCATGTTATTCGACTGCAGCTTTTGTCTGGTAATCCGACTATATGAATAAGACTTGTCTGCAAGAGTCTAAACGAGCTATTTAACCACGTAGTAGTAAAAGTTTTGATACAATGAACATTTTGGGGAGCCGATTTGTTGAGTTACTCATAAAAAAAAATGTATGTTGTAATCATAATCAATTATTACATACCAATTAAATATGTTGTACCTAGAATCACTTATTTGGCATCAATAGCAATATCTAAAGGATCATCCAGAAGTAAACAGATTTAAGTGTTATTAAAGAAACTATTTAACGAGTTTCGGACAATAAATACTTATGTATCGCTGAAATAACGAGGAAGAACTAGGGGTTCCCCTTCATCGGGGCCCATTGTCCTGATTGCAATTGTGTCTTCTCCGGAGTGACAAGATTGCTATTGTTTGCATGATAACTGGTCTACGCATAACAAAGTAATGTTAAGCGAGGCTTCTTTATGTCTTTGACGTTTTCTAGTATACTGTATCAATTGATTGTCCGTACTGTCGCGTCCTGTAGTCACAAAGGTAAAATATAAATTATTACCAGAAGTGTACGCCCAGCCCACGCAAACTCCATATACGGAGAAAACTATATGTACTTATACTAGTTCCTTGTGTCGTGTAACCTAGTATGTATGTTTTACGCAATTTAAATTTTTTGTAAAGTATTACGTAAAACGCATTCTTTTTGCAATCAGAATTAAACCGATAATGAAGAAGACTCGTTAACACACAAGTTTAGAGAACAAGAGCATTTACAGTCCATCCTCGTACCAAAACTTTCAGCTGAAGTTTCTTACGATTACATGTTCTAAGATAAAGATTAAGCTAAGAAAAGTCAGCCAATCGCGGGCGCCCGTGTCCCTTAAGAGGCTATTCCGCTAGTAAAATCCAGTGGGAAAGTCGTGTTCGGAGTCGCAATCACAATAAATCTGGACCACGCGCGCGTCGCCGTCGCGCGAGGACCTCGTAAACTACGGGCTCTTCACAACTGCCGACTACACGATAACACTGAAAATATTATTAAGTACTCCTAAATATACATACCTAGGTACATAGGTACAAAACGGCTGCTTCAATCGAAAGATAACTTCTCAAATGGTAGTTTGATTTCATAATACTTAGTGTCAAACAGGAGTCCAGAAAATATGAAAGTCGTGGAAGGTAAACACGTTTAAGAACCAAACGGTCATTTTACAGCTTTCGCTGTTTGCTGTGCTTTGCGATAACATACAATAGTGACGTCACAATCTCACGACACCATAAATTATTCCTATTACCACCATTAAGATATATGTTTGATATGCTATCGCATTGCTGAATCCGAATGTTGTGTCTCGGACACGGCAACAAATTGTTACGTAAAAATAATCATAGTGTATGAGTGGGCGACTCATGACTTCATAATTCATACATACAGTTGAGCGGCAAAAAAACCAAATGGCCATCCAAATTTGCATAACAAACACGTCCTATGGTGCACGGTATTAAATCCCATAAAAGAAGACTTTCCTAGTATCGCCGCTTTTCCTTGTAACGTCCATTTAGGAAATGGGACGTAATTTTTCCGTAAATGGATTCCGTCTTTATTAATGAGTTTGACCAATATTGACAACGGATTGGTTATTAAACCGCGGAAACGTAATATTTCTCCGAATAAATAAATTTTAGTATTTCCAGTAATTGTATGTGTGAGCTTGGTCTCTATTAGCTCGGAGTGGGGTCGGGTAGCGCTGCAAATGTTTCCGAGTACGACATGTGACACGCACGGCCCGCGCGTGGCGTATCCACTTTCCGCAGAAAGCCGGACACAGTTAATGAAAAACGTGTCCAGAAAAAATAAAAATTATTTTATTAGGCTTACATTTAGACTTCCTTAGATTAGCATTAGATTCGCTTAGATTGTTTTTTTGGTTAACCTTCCTGGTCGATAATTATAATTGTATGAGACCCAAAATCCTCGTCAATATAGAGTGACTTTGTAAACAAAATGTCCGGCTAAACTGTCCAGTCTTCTAAGGTAAGGCCTGGTCCCCCTACCCGCGCAGGGCCCGCCGGAAGTGCGCCACCAGACACGCGGCGTTCCGCGAACGACAAAACGACACAAACTGTCGTTCGACACACTTGCATTAACTGTTCGCGGTACCGAGAACATGATACTCGGGGGGTATCCAAACCTATGTAAGAAGGCATATAGTACGAAGATTGGACGGTCGATGGAGAAAATAGATACTTGAGTGGATACCTCGTACTACTGACACTTACCAGAACGACCGACGACCTGGTAAAAAACGCTGAGATTTGGGCCGCAGACCGGTTGCGCTGAAAAGTTAAGGCTCTATGTTCAGCAGTTTAATGCTATGGACTAAGATGATAATAAAGGCTGTCTTAATCTTGGTACATCGTTTAAAATTGGGCAGTTTTATTAACTATCTGTACTTTATGAACGGACACTCAATGTGTGATAACTTCAACGAGATTTATTGTTGATGAGTTCTTGCGACAAGAAACTGGCAATCCGAACGCAAGATTGAAAGCAAGGAGATAACGTGCGTGCGTCGCGCCGCCGGAGCCGCGAGCCGCGCCTTATCGCACGACGCAAGTGTCCAATAATGATTGGTTGCAGGAAACTTCACCACACCGCCGATAAGCTCATCGACACTCGGACCGATGCAACTTAATAAGAAAAGATTGCACCATCACGTAATATTTCTAAAACTCTATAAACAGATGATTTGTGATTTTAAAACTGTTTTATCATTCGCTCGTTATGAAGTCCTTTTATGCATAAACTTCAACTCTTTCATCAGGGAATAAGAAGTCTATTAGTATTTGCTGTATTTAAAGTCGCTTGGAGTCCCAGTTCAGATAATTAAACATAATGACACACAAAAGTCTTCCATCATTATGGAAAAAAAGTCGAGATGATTAAACCGATACCGGTTCATTTAATATAATAAACAGTATCGACGTAATTATGCGTGCATACAACAACACGCTACCTTGAAAACAAATTGGAACCCGGCCTCCAATGGTCACGCTGACATAACGAGTCCCCGTTCATTCGGTCAGTATAAGGAGCCGGTCCGCGCCGACCGAATACCCATTCCGGGCGACCTCACGCGGCCAATCAGCCGCCCACGCGCGCCCTCCGATTAATATCGCAAATAAGGTAACGAAATTACCTTGCGCTACTATATGCCGGTAAACAGGGACCAGCCGAGAAAATGCGCAATTTTCGTTGCATTTATGTAATTAAGATCTCGGAGATATACGGAGTTGCTACATGACGAGGCAGACACCGGTTGACCGATTTAGTTTTAATTGTTTCGCATAAACATGAAACCACTCACACTACTTAGATACATATATTTTATACGTGTCGCTTTCTCTTTTTACTAAGAAAAAACCACGAACGATTCTTGCATTATGGAATTTCACATTTTACACTTATTTTCCTCTCAAACTCCATAAAATTAGTATTGGTAATGCTGTATCATTGGTTCTGTGTTTCGGGTACGGTCACTTGACACAGAGGTCAGCCGCGGCTGCGTGAGGCGGTTGCATTCGACCTTACCTCAGCTGAATGTGGCTGTCATTAGAGCGAAACAATCGGCGATACTTCGGCTTCCGTGAGCGAGGCCGACGACGCGGAGGCTGCTTCGAAGATAAACTATTCGCTTTATCTCGACTCATTTGTAATGGGAGTAAACTTCCGCAGTGAATGGAAAGCGGCCGCTTTCTCGATCCCTTCATACTTAACAGGTCATTGTAGTTGTTTCGCAATTCCATAACCTAATCCAATCGACGTACGTCCTGTTCTAACTGAGCTAAAATTGTAATGCACTTCGATCAAAATTTTCGACTTAAACATAAATTTTTGGATCGCAAAATATATCAGGGTAAAATTTATGTAACTTTTCTACTGGAAAATATGCGATGAAACAGGAATATTATCTTGGGATTAACTAACTACAAGGCGTCCATGGAGGCCGCGACGGAGACGACCTTTGCGTTCCGCGTGGGCGAGTTGCGAACAACCCATTGGCACGGGTTAGAGATATTAATTCACTAATTCCTTCTCAAATTCAACATCTGTAACTAAGCAGCTCATGACGCAAAGTGCCGATTTGCAGAATGGCGGTCGGTCGGGACCGTTTAACTCTGAGTCCCCTTTTAACAGCTATATCATCAGAAACAATCTGGATCCGGTAATGTTTGATTATTTACTCTCTCTAGATCCCTGTTCCATTAGCGAACTCTATCTAGTTCCTACCCCGATAGTTGTATAACTTTAAACACTTTTGAACAAAGTTTATATCGGCCTCCACAGGATAAATAACTGGATTACATCAATCCGATTATCTTGTCTATTTTGAAGGGTTTTGAGGCGGTGTTTATTTCAATTGGGTTTGTGGAGCTCAAAAGGCAATCAACCCACTGTAGTTTTCAGACTCCGGGGAAAGGATTTAGAATAAACAAATAACCACAATAGCACAAGAAATATTATAAAAACATATCAAGTTAAATTAAAATCGAGTTGACACCGTGCAGCATGCATAAGTGAAAGTTGTCGGTATATTTGCGTGGAAAAGTTAAATTGCGTTGCGCCCCCGCGGCGCGCCTCGCGTCATCGCAGGTTTAGTTAATTGTAACCTATATTTTTTTTCATTCATTCCCTTAGCACTTTTCGCCGTTTCTCGTAAGGTTATCGAATGAGTGAATCTGGTGATTGCAGTGGGTCGATTACAATTTCCGATCAAGAATAAAGATCGGGAAAGTTAACAACCAAGAGATCGCCCAACTCGATTTCAGCTTTATTCCGTATAGAAAATATTCAAATGAATGATCATATCAAACAAATTCCATAAGATTTTAGACTTTCGCGTTCCATTACACTAAATATTTGTCTTTATGGGTCTACACGCGTTAATAGGAGTAGCAAATTACATAGCTACTTACTGCCCTACCTCCTATTAACGCGTGTAGACCCATGACAAATATTTAAACAAATTCCACCCTAACGTTCGACACTACAGGGTAATATTAATAGATGTGTGTCAATTTTTTATGAACGTGAACGTGCAACGTAAGAGACTGACTTTAATCACTTTCCTGTCTAATTATCTGAAAATAGTTCCTTATTGAACTCTTAAAAGGCACTGCAAGTATTAGTCGCCCGAGCAGGAAGCAGCCCCCGGCTCGAGCTCGCCGATTATTGCCTTTAATTGCTCCAACGTGGCGCGCGCCCCCGCGGCCAATAATGCCGGTGCGTCCGGGAAATAAGAGCAAATGTAGCAATCATTCTGGCCGCACAGGGGTGCCACTACCGCTTCAAACGTGTCCAAGAAACAAAACAGTTCCCAATCTGTAAAGTTTAAGTTCATTGCTCCGAACAGTTCAGTGTATTCGTTGTAATTTTAATTTCAACCTGAATAATTAATGTTAGCCAACTAAATCGTATACCCTCGTCCAGTTAAATATTCAATGTAAAATGTAAACGGCTTCCTTTGATCGTCTCAAAGAAAACGCTTCTCAAGAATCCTCCAATAACGTCTAGGCAAAAAAAAAAGTAACCGAGCAACTAAAGCCGTAGAGATATTCCGCCCTACAGCGATCCATAAGCGGATATCGCCCGCGCCCGCCCGTGCGCGGCCGCCGCCCGCCCATCCGCCCGGGCCACAAAGATAAAGGCAAGGAAACATTGTGCACTCCATTCGGACGGATACCACGGATTTATTGGGTTGTAAAATAAGATTTTATTGAGTTTGCGACATTTCGCAGATACAATGAACGAATCGTATATTAGTAGCCACTTCTGATACAATGTAATGTGGTCATACCGTACTGTGTACCCCATAATTTGCTGATAATTACTAACTCTTTTGATATTGAAAATAAATACATACTTTGTTTGAATTAAATATGTAAAGCTCCATAATATAAAGGGTTGTCATAAAGAATAGATCTTCACCAAGGTGTAAAATATAATGAAAGATGGAGATGGAGGCCTCCGGTGTACACTAAGAGGTGAATTATATATTCCCCTTTACATGTAAATGATCTCATTAAATTCGGCCGCTGCGACCGGGTTACGGCGCACTAATCTCGGTTTACGAGGCTCGCAGGTGCCCCGGTGCACCCTTCAGCCGCGTCTACATTATTTAATAGGTAGTTCAGTTCTAGACAGGGCTTGCACGCTCCGCTCATTATTTTGTTGGTACCTTTACTTAGCTCTTAAGTCGTTTTCAAGTTCATCGCAATCGTCTTAAGAATTTCTCTCCGACAAAAGATAACCAATTTTATCTTTGATAAAAAATAATACCACAGCGAAGAATATTTTACAATATAACTGCTGGAAATGATCAATCAATAGGTATTTGATATTACTCTAGGGACTTTGCAGAATAATTAATTAAGAATGCTTACCTAAAATAATGGAATAAGCCCTTTTGTAATTTCTCCCGGCCGAGCGGGACCCGGGCCCTGGGCCGGGCGCGCCTCGTGACGAGGCATAACTTTATTGCACGTCGTTGTTAATCCTGCAGAGACATTCTTAAATACGTATATTTCAATACCTCAACATCATTAGGATATTTTCAATTAAAAATGTATGATTGAGTTTTAAGTAAATTTTGTATTCTGTGTGTTTTAAAACAAATTGTTCTTTATTACAATTGGCTCAATAATTTTAATACACATGCCAAAAAATACCGCGGTTACCGCGCCTAGCAAGTGTTATATTTCGTACCACCACCACAATGGAATTAACCTCGGAAACTCTACCTTTGATCTAAGCTCTATAAAGGGAAACGACAAGAAGTGTTAAGTTTAGAACGGGTATAAATTCTACTTATCCTACACGTGTTTCCATACTTATAACTTTGCTAGCTCATCCGAAGGTTTCGGAAGTTCTATTTTTAGATATAATTTAAGCAATTTGACCCTAGTATAAAACTGTAATAGAGAACAGATGACATTATTATTCACATTGCCATTATTTACATTTGTAAACGAATGTCTTCTAGTCGCTCGCTCTAGTCGAATGTCGCAGTCATCCGTAACCACAGACCAATCTAAGGCTAATAACTACCTAGCATTACCTAATGACTCGATCCGGCAACATATTACAGACTGACAAAGTGATGAATAATTCCCCATTTGAATATAGTTACGTTGTCTAACTACAGAATACCTATTAATACATTCACAAATGAGATTGCGCAACTCTATATATATATATATGAAACAAACGAAATGTAAGTATTTATTAAATATATTTTGTTCTCTTATTAAGCTATTGCATAGCTTCTATCGCGGGCCTTGAGCGCGGGGACCGAATCTAGAAATTCCGTAACGAAAAAAACCTCACGCTCCCCACTCGTTTAACGTAGTTTCAGTTCGGCAGTCTTCGACACGGCGTTGTGTGCGTGCGATTAGACGTTTTGTACGACTCTACGAAACTCGCACGAATCAAGACGAGCTGCTCCGCAATCCGACAATGCTATGCAATAGCTTTACCGCGGCAGTCCCCGAATGCGATGTGTGGCATTCGGGGACTGCCGCGACATTTTTTTTTAAATAGTTTTGTTTACCTAGTTCCTAGAGTAGTACTTAATCGTCTAACCTTAAAACAATGACTAGATATAGCAGGGTGTAGCATATGTAGTACACACACTATATCATTCAAACAGTGTACAATGTACACTGTACATAGGGAATTTTAATTCAACAATCGACATTCCTTGTTAAATACAATTGTTATGACGAACGTTTTGTAGGCATTTGCCGCTTCCGAATGTTTAATCCTACAACGACGAGACCCTAAAGTTACCCTAAGTTCTAGTATAACTCTCTTTTAACGATGTAAATTTAATTTTATCCCTTTTTATGGTTTTATACTATGCTGATTATGCAATGCTAATTAACATATTGCCAATTGATTACAAATTAAGAAAATTAGATGTGTTTAGATCCGCATTCCATACATTTACATGTATTAATATTTGCATGTTGACTGGCACAAATTAAGATTAATGATCACTGATGTTACGATGGAATATATGTTAATCATAATAAAATAATTTATCAAACCAGTGTTGTGACAGTTTACCCGATTAACATGATTTTGCACCTACACATAAATAGATACTATTGCAAAACAAATTACACAGGAGCCGCTTTTCATGGTTCAAAATAATATTAAGCAATAATGGCAGTTCAATAATTAGCGGGTTTTTTTTAAAACTCTGGCCTTATAAATAGATATCCTTACCAGTGATATATAGATGTACAAAATAATAAATATTACAGCAGAGCCACGTTGTTTCATTATACTAACTTTCCGTTCGTGTGAAGTCGCTTATCGCGTAAACATTACCTTACTCGTACTTATAACGATGTGGATTTAAAATTGCCTTTGGCCTTTCTCAGGCTCTACACCTATATAAATTATCCGTATACATACATACTAAGATACAGACTGAGGTATTTTCGCATTTAGAATATTATGACTTCCCGCGTTTCCGTCAGCGTAGACCTTACGGATAAACATTACTTCTTTATAGCGCAGTCTGTTAAAAAGAATCCTATATCCTTTCTCAAGCTCTGGGCTATATCTGTACTAACTCTGTACATCGGTTCAGTACTCTATGCGTGATCGCGTAACAGACAGAGTTACTTTCACATTTATAATATTAGTAAGGATAAGTAAGCCAGCATCGTCAGACAAACACGTCGTTCGACATTATCCTCAGCGCGGTGCGCGTCTGTCCTCGCGTCCCCGAGCGCGGGTCCGGTCGCGGGATGCGCGTGCGCATGATCAATACAATATTCTTAGCGCACTTACAGGTCATGGTGATAACGATGCATAATAGCGCTGATGTCCACGCGTGCACGAGGTAAAGCATGAGAAGTGGCTGCTGAAATGCGTACAGCTCAGACTGTTATTTTTAAATATATTTTTACAGATAACTGAAGTGAATTATGGGTTTTTTTCCGTTCATATAAAGGAATAAAGATTTATCAAACTCCTTATTTGAGTGGGTGTGCTGACGTGTCCCGCATCCCGACGTCACCTGCTGCCGCGCTGCACCGAGTTCAACACCCCTGCACCCACGTGGCCGGCGCGTGCTGCAGTGAGGCCAGCGATCGGGATGTGTCATAATATTGCAAAATATCTCAGAAATATTAAGTTTTTGGAATAAAGAAAATATTTGTGTAACAAGTCATTGACTCGCCATTTTATTTTCTTTTTTAAATAATACCGACCGTTGATCGACGTCGAACTCATACTCGTAGCATTCAATATATTTTTTTTACGATAATGGTTGGTGTTCTCTGGCACAGGGTTGACATTTGTATGTCACTGCTGGGGCACGAGCCTACCCTAAACTAGGGCACGTCATGGGTGTTCAGCACATCAGTTTTAAAACATAAACACACTGTTAAATATCTTTCAGTGGAAATATCAACATTTAGCCTGTAAACTAAGCCGCAGCTTGTAACTCTAAGCCGCAGTGTAAGCGCCCTGTTGACTGGCGAATCGCAAATAACAAGTCGCGCGGACGTCGACCCGCGCCCGCCGGAATTAAACGCACTAGATCTGACTAGATCTTTTCGGTGACCTGACTAGACACACTTATAAGACTAATGTCTCTATAACTCATGTCGTATTCTAATACGCAGCAAGATCGGCGTACTTCTGTCACTCATCAAAGGATTTTACGATCTTTTATTTCTAGATTTCTTCTCACTAATGTCAAAATGAATCATCATTCATCATGAGTAATTTGCATAGTTTCCTTTGTTTGATTGAGATAAATGGAATATATTAAATATCATCCATTTTTTTTTAAGATGCACTGTATTATTTGAACTATGGTTAATAAATAATAGTGCTCTTAAGAAGGCAGCCTCAGATTACAAAATAAAGCAGATATATTTCTTTCCTTTTAGCGAGATCAAACAGAGGCAACTTCTTATTGTATAGTTAAGCTCTTTGATACGGCGAGCGTTTGCGGCCACGAGCGCTAAAGCACGAGATAAGTCCCGAGACGAATCTTCACTCGTCTGATGAGTTAGGTTCACTTTAAATCTAGATAGGTTTTAATTGCTGGAGTAATCTGCGGCTACATGAAACGCTTATTCTTCGTGTTGATCCGGAGCGCTATGGGTACATGCAATTGAAACTGCTTTGATGTCTTTATATCGTATCAAGACAAATTGGTATGCTTCAAATGCAATGAGGTATTTACTATGTGTGCGAAGAAGTGTTTTAAAAACAAACATTTTACTTTTAAACTGGATTTAATTAAAGACGTAACAATATACAAAGATGCTTATATTAACATAATTATCGGAGTTCCCAGTGTGTTAAGGACTTGGTTCGCATAAGCACTTAGCAGGCAGAGAGCAAGTGGTCGATAGCGGCCGGCCATGTGGCGATAGGGCCGCCGACGTGTTAACCGACGACTCGGGGATACTCTGCAGATACAAACACTGTCACCGAAATAAAAAAAATCTTTTTATGCTGAACATTTTTAAGTCTTTCGTAGTTTCATTACTAACACACAATTTATACGCGACTTCTTCACCCCAGCCAGGCCCTGGCGCGAGCGGTCGGAATGCCTTTCATTTCACTACAGACACTGATTGTTTTTGCAAGTAATTGGAAAAGTTTGAATTCGTACCAACCGAAGTGAGTGCGAAGAATTTTTGCGATTGAAATTAAATAGAAGAAGAAAAAGAGGCTAATTTGATATTTTTTCGAGGAAGACAAAAACAATTCTGGTTAGTATCGGCGTATAGTACATACAAAATTCATCTACGTCTAGGTGAATTTTGTTAGTCCTTAATGTCCGGACTGACTAACTACCTAATTAGTAAAGCCAAGTCATATAAATCCAGATCGTCAGTTTCCTGCAGCTGTTGCCTAATAATGCAATAAGAAGGCAAACGCTATAAATAATGTCGATATTGGTTCGTTTCGCGTCGCGTGCGCAGCCGACCCCAATCGCTTGACCGAAATAGTGCGTCGAAACCATACCGTGGAATTGTCCGAGTTAACCCGACCATTAGGATATATAAAACTTTTGGGATATGAGCGTGCAAAACATGTGAACAGATTTAGGATCAATAAAGCATGGCCTAAGGCGATTGTCGAACATTTCTTCGAACAGCAAGTTTCGCCTACCTTTTTTCGTAACCCTTTCTGAATACGTTACTGGCCCGAGGCATCCTGTATCGCTCCCCGCGGTGCCGCAGCGCCGGGGCCGTCCTCGGCACAAATAGATTACAAAGGATCACGCTGACTGATGCGGCGATAAAATATCTGGTATTGTCAAGACCGGAGTTTCTTCCGCATTCACACAACATTGTTATATGGATGCCTGCTTCGTCTAGCAGCCGCGTTATGTTTGAGATTCGGGCCAAAATTGTGTTTTCTACAAAGAAATTACACTGCTCGGAATTCGATTTGATTGTGTGTCCTTGATGAAAACCTAAATGTGCTATAATTGAACACATTTCCACGTCGACAGCTGTACCTAACCGGTTACGTGTGGTCGACGCAAATAGCTAAAAGGCTTCGCAAAATTCATGAGCTTTTAAATGAACATCGTTCATCGGGCCTCCTGGAAATTCTGGATTTAGATCGGGAGCAGAGAGGTGCCACGTTAAATACCCGGCGGTGAAAATTGGCGAGATCTATACTTTATTTTCTTTCAAGCCATTAAAGGTACCTTAAATATTACAACCCATTTAGTACATATATCAAAGATTTATAAATATAAACATGAATAAAATAAAATTCACTTTTCTCGATTAATTACATAAATCAATACAAAGGGATACGTGTTAGTGTTATTTATTTATTTGATGCGCACCACTTATAAAATTCCATAGAATAAGTACTGTATTAATACTGATTGTAATCAATGAGAGAATCTATTTAAACTTAATATGTATCAAATATTTTAATTTAAATGCAAATACCTATTGTATTTGGTGCCAACACTACAGTTTAGGCACATCGGGAGTTCTGCCGACAAACCTTTTAGCGGGCTGAATGATGGATGGAGGCTAATCCGGGACCGGGAGCCTCATTGATGTATGCGTGTACCCAAAACTAATAATAAATGCGTCTGATAATGACTCACAATTGTAATAGGAATACACACAATTGAATTAACTTTAGCCGTAGACAAATTAGATAATTGTAATTAGTAAACATGTTTCATGCTATGGCATTTTTATTTCAAATATGAATATCATCCATAATTATTAGAAAATCAAATCGAAGTGGTAACTAACTGCGATTGATTGCGGCGAAAGTATAATGAAACACGCCTTAGAGCATTTACTTTATACAATCCACAATAATAAACACTTTCTAGCAATTAAGGCCGCATTGAAGGAAGACGTGGAATGAGCGGAGCGAGGCGGAGACTAATCATCTTAGTGCTCGGACAAAGAATGCAATTAATGGGGCGGGTCAGAGGAGAGAGGACGGAGGACAGAGGGACAATGCGCTCGCAGCGGCGACGGGGCGTGATGGGACAAGTATGACACGAATTAGGCTAGAGGTTAGTAGGCTCCTTTTACGAGTCATTTTGCTGTCTCTTACTGATGTTAAGATTACTGTATAACCAGTATATTTTGATATACATTTTCCAGTGTCTCTTATTAGTTTAACTGCATCGTTGGTCTATTGCCGCAAGCGCTGCGCTTGGGTTGAGAGTCCGCCTGTCCAGAAGCTGGCAGATGTCCACCCGTCCACCCGTGCTTCCAAATGCATGTTTAGACGGCTGCGCAGTTGTCTCATCCCCATTGAGGTCAACCGCCACTTTACTAAAGGATAGAAGCGCTTCTAAATTAAATAAATTATGGTTAATGAAACCAAATACTAGAAACTTTGAGAATCACTGGTGGCGGATTCGGAACCGACAGCGGGTCGAGTCCGGTCGCTAATCGACGCCGCCGTGTTGCTCAACCGGCCCAATCATCGGGAAAACGGGAAACCCAATTCCATATCACTTATGTAAGGCTTGCGTGGTTATCATTGCCTAAGTAGATAATATTTAAAATCAAGGCTGATTCAAAAACGTATATTATGTTATACCTAGAACGTCGTTGTCTAACTTTTATAGAGTCGATTTCTGAGCGAGTAAATAGCATAAGTGGCTAACTAGTTAAACGCTGGTTTGTTAACGCGGCTAATGACTGCCAAACGATCGACTGCCATCGCCCACCTTAAGCGGTTACACAACATAACAACCGCAAGCAGGTTACAAAGTGTTGTGTTCATTGTTATAAATAATCAATTATTTGGCAGGTCCACATTTTTAATACCGAATCTAAGAACAAAACAGTAGAAATGTGTGTCACACTGACTTTACGTTTCCAAGAAAAAATTAACAGACCTTGACTGAATGTAGGGTGTTAACCGCGCGTGCAAAACGGAGCCTTACTAAAAGCTAACGTATGTTAATATCAGATTGCAGATTACAGACAGGTACACACCAAATAATGTTCTCTTTAAAATAGATTTGGATAAAGTAAACAATGAGCAACCCGCGCAGCTGCGGCGGCTCCGCGCTGATATCGAGAATGCCGAATATTTCGTTTACTTTTGAAAGTGAGTGTTATTAGTTACCGATTTCGTAACACCTCTCATTGGAGCTCCGTCTGCTCTGGAGGCTGGAGAATTGCACAATGATCGCGGAGATATCTAAGTACAGATTGTATACAAATGGCACATAACGCTTTGGATTAATGTACGCTGTGTGTATGGTCTGGGCCATCAGCACGAAACAAGCTTTTTAACGTGGCTGAACAAAAGTGGGTTGAAATCCACTATTGCCAATCCGCATTCCTCAGAGTGTCAAGCGATATTTCCCAACGGACCCCACTGCGAGCCGGACCCCGGCCGCTGCTCTATGACTCGGCCGCCGTATGGACCCCGGCCGCCGGGTGGAGATTGCGCAGGCGCACGCTGGTAAACAACCGGCTAGATCAGATCGCAGTGAGTAATCCGCGAAACACGCTATTTTGATCTAACAGTCTTCCTCAAACGCTTAATAGTGGTTGCTCAACATGTACATTGTACATATGTATACATATACATGTTGAACATACATAAACATTTACCCTCTTTCGTAACAAAATGTTAGCATTACCTATATTGTGCACTTTATCCTGTTTGAAGAAATAAAATACCTACTTTAAAAAATTTTGCCCTATTTAACTTGTTACATCGAACATTTTAGGTACCAAATAATTTAAACGCCCAAAACGGTAGAAAGGTGACTTTTGCGGTGGAAGCAGTGATCAGTTGGACATAGCAAGATGAACCCAACAAAGGACCATATTAATTCCCAAATACCCGAACTAGTTTACGGGGTGCTGGGGGGAGGGAGCAATCAACGGTCATTATCATTGGCATTAGGGCGGACACACGCGAACGCAAGCAACAGTGAAATAAATAGAAAACTTCTGCAGAGTAAAACGTAATATACAGAATATTAAAACATATATTACACTAGTTTGATCAGATGTCAATACATCATAATACTTTTCAAGATAAGAAAGTGAATAAAACAATTTTAACGAAAACTTCACAACAAACTTAAAATTACAGAGAGTCACACAAGCATTTTTGTCAACAATAAAATTCAGGAAAATTGTAGGCAGGTAGTTTTGTTAGGTTGCCTCGGAAAACACCTCATTGAGCCGCAAGCCTGTGCCCGCCCTAGCCGCCCGCGCAGCCTGCCGGCCGGCGGATGGATCAAATATTTCAAATTGTTTATCTGCGAGCGCGGGCCCGCCATACCGACTTCATCATTTACTTCGATAAGAAATAGTTCTCAATATAGAACTACATGCTTTTGTTATTTATTTAGTTTATTAAACTAATTTCCCACAAACTTATCAGATTGAAAAGTTATTTTGATTCAGTCCTATTAAACTACACGTCCTATCATTACATTTTAATTACTTCTCATTCATCCCTAATTTCCTAATTAAAGATAGCACATTACTAAAAAACTTGATATACTGGACGAGTTCAATCGGTTAATCGATCAATTTAGCTTTCATTTGAAATGTAATCATGATATTGATTAAGTTATGATTGAATCATGTTTAAAAAATTGTAATAGCTTGATTATGATGGTTATTAATCACTTGTGTTCTTTTCAAATAAATTATATATATTTTATTTTTAACCTGCAAGTTCGCTAAATTTTATCCTACCTTCGTTATGTTACTCAAGTTAGATCCGTGACGTTCACTCAATCAGCTTGTCACATTGGAATGTCGCCCTTTATAGTTGCAGGTTATAAAAATAACTTCTAAAATGGTTTATTTTTATCCTGCAGCCATAACCGTTCGCACCCCGGTCACGTACAAACAAAGACCCAATGTCGCCACCGATACCCTATCAAGTAAAATAAACGTATAATGTTGTAGGATTTTTTTTGAATTGGAAAATAAAAAGAAGATATTTTTAGTTCGACAGTCTTATTCACATTTTACAGGACTGGTCTGTAATGTGACTTCTTGTGTCAGGTTATGATACTCCGTAGAGATTAGCTCGTGGTTGAAATTCGATTTGCGTGACATTATTATATTTATGAGCTGGGTGTATGCGGTGGGCGGGCGCGTCCACGAGCGAGCGCGTCCACACCTGAGGTCCCGGGCGCGCGGCGCGGCGGACGCAAACGCAAATGTTTACGTTCCGCCGCCAACTTGGCATCGCCGGAATTCCGCTTTGACTTCTTTCATCGGTTGCACCAACTTTTCTAATTTCAATCGGAGTCGCGTTCTATTCAACTTTCAACATCTCACTCAGAAACACAAAACAAACAACGCACGACAAACATCAGAATCTGTAAATTGAAGATAAAGAACCTTCACAAATTAATTTTATTTTTATGCCTATGTTATATCGTCTGTGGTATGTTATATAAATATGTCTGTTAATGTTATTCAACCATCTCAGCATAGTATCCAGACACATAAACCTATTCAGACATAATGAGACTGGTCCGAGTTACACGTGAAGTAGCATTACTCGTTATACTAGATCGGACACAAACCGTTCAATTTACATCATTTACTAACGAGCTCCTAACTTGTTTGTGAAGGAGCTAATGAAAGAATAATCGTGCAAATAACATTTAAGTTACAATCATTAATGAAATTAAAAAGGCATTTAGTGGTAAATTATTACTGCAGGCGCATATTTCCTAGATTTTATAACAGTGATATCGCAAGTTAGCCAGGTTTCCTAGAAAACGTAATCGGAATACACTAGAATGTTATGAATTGAGTTTAAGTGTGTTTCAGTCACGTCAAGTGTTCCTTTGTGTTATGCACAAGTGGTGTTTCCTTACTTTCAGCCAATCTTGCATAATGGTCATTGGCCATATCGCACGTATTACCTAAATTTCTACCATTTTTTTAATATTTTGCACCAAATACTCAACATTCAAATGATTTATTTTCGCATTTATTGACCTTTGATGTAGATCTCATAAATTAGTCACAAAAGTTACAGATAAAATAAACTGTCATAGTTACACACAATAAAAAAATCGTGCCATGATCAAGGCGGATGCAACAGGGAGGAAATATCGGGAGCTCGTTAATATAAGGAAACATGGTAATAGATTTTGCCTAGAAAAATCGCCTTTTAGAGGAAACCTTGTTAAATCGCACTTTTTCTCACCCCGCCCACCGAGGAACCCTCTGCAGGCCGCGGAGCAGTTTCAAGGCTGTGACTTTCCGATATAAGGTCAACATTTAATTCATCGGCTACTAAGAAGCATTTGACTGTTATTTTTAAATTTTCATTTTTTTATGTTTTCTGATTCGTGCCTTTTTCTTCAGAACTTACTTTGCCTTATTCATTATTAAATACTTATTAGGAAGTTTGAATATATAATATTACGTCATTGTAATGCATAATAAATAGTAATAATCATATTTCATACCTATTATGACACTGTTATGAAACTTTTAAGTGTTATTCGTAACTGTGACT
Organism: Maruca vitrata; assembly: GCA_039566165.1. Classification (NCBI taxonomy): domain Eukaryota; kingdom Metazoa; phylum Arthropoda; class Insecta; order Lepidoptera; family Crambidae; genus Maruca; species Maruca vitrata. The sequence continues at coordinate 17,284,783 of CM076918.1, read as the reverse complement.
GTAAAGTTATTGAAATTTCCTTTGAACTATATACATAAATTACACGCCGCCAAAGTTATTGCGTATTTTGAATATTTATGGTACATCTGTGGCGCTGTGTCTCAGTCAGAGGGCTTAAGTGTCCACCGCGGTGTTCCAGGAAACAATGACGGTATTAATTATCTAGGAAGCTCGTCCGGGAGCGTCCTGCGCTTGATGTGAATGCGATGAGTCGAGTCGAGTCGAGTCGATGCGCGTATTTTTAGCGCAGGTGCGACCGCAGGCGCCTGCGGTCCGCCGCGTGATGTAACCTACGCACTACCTACTAAGACCCTTCTTTGTTTAGCTTATTCATATGTTCAATACATTTTAATTTAAATCACGTAATGGATGTATGTGCATTTTATTAGCATTTTATTTCCTTTTTTTTCAGCTTTAACGAACTAGTCATTTTCAACACACTTCAAGTTCCAATAATAGCTGTTAATTAAAAAAATATATCTAAGACAATATTACAAGTAATATAAAAAACCGGCCAAGTGCGAGTCGGGCTCGCGCACAAAGGGTTCCGTAGCAGCAAATATAATAAAAATCAACCTATCTCAAAAACTATAAGAGATACTTTGATCAAACCAAAAATCGTTGAAAGAGTTAATTAGCATGCATCACCTCTATTTTTTTTAGAATTTTATACCCCGTAGTTATAAAAATAGAGGGGGGGGGACATACTTTTTACGACTTTGAGAGCTGATATCTCAAAAACTGTTCACTTTAAGAAAAATGTTTTTTAGAAAACTTTATATCATTTTAAAAGACCTTTCCATTGATACCCCACACGGGTATGTACATCGAAAAAAAAAATTTCATCCCTCAGTTACATCTATGGGGTGCCCCATCCCCATTTCTTTTTTACTATTTAGTGTCATATTTTTGTAGCGGTTCATACAACACATATTCCCATCAAATTTCATCACTGTAGTACTTATAGTTTCCGAGTAAATCGGCTGTGACAGACGGACAGACGGACAGACGGACAGACGGACAGACGGACATGACGAAACTATAAGGGTTCCGTTTTTGCCATTTTGGCTACGGAACCCTAAAAACCCGTATGTTCGTTCATTTATTTCCATACATAAATTGTTATTTATAGCCTTCGCTTTCGAAAGTGTTTATTAACTGATAACATCATTAAGAAACCCTATGCATATGCAAATAGGCGTGACTAATAAATTTATAATTTTTAGGGAACATAAATTATATAAACGCATTTCATATTCATATAACTTACCAACTCAATTTAATCAGCTGATGACAGACATCTCAATGATGATTATTTTTTATTACAAAATAAATAAGTTTTGGAAGCGCCATTGTGTAGAGCAGTGAGAAGAACAAAGGATTGCCCGTATCTGGCTAGAAAATCTGTCATTTTTGGAACAAACTTCTCCATTGCATACATTCGCAACGCAAAAACATTAAGAAAAATCTATATAGGTATTACAGTTGTATAAATTTTAACCAGTTCTCGTAACGCGACGCATGGGAACGTTTCTCTTTGGCGTCCAAACATCACATTGCGTATCCAATACGTGCAATATTTGTTTATAATTAGCCGCGACTGGAGTTTTGCATCACTACGGCAGGTACTCGTTAGAGACCGACAAACGAGAATATCAAGTAAACAAAAACTTGGAAATATTATAAACATTTTAGTACAGTCATAAACAAGCTAAACATTCCGACTAATGAGGTTTGAATCCATTACCCAACAAGAAAAAGTAATTATGTAGTTTTTTTGTATAGCTGCATTATCGAATACACAATCGTACTGTCTCGGTGAAATTAAGAGAGAATTACACAATACCAGCCCCATCCCATGGTAAATATTTCTCGCTTACCTTCATTAGAAACCGAAACTAATAAAGGAGGGAAAATGACACCCGAAACCACCACAAATGCCTTTACCTTTTTCATTAACTTTGGCTCTGGTAACAGAGAGTATCGACATGACTATTAAACCTTATACCTAATTTAAAAAAGTTATCATTGAAACCTTAATCGCGCTATGCATTACCTAATCAGTAGTCGTAATTGGAATGTACCGACAATGTGCTGTAATGTGTACCTTAACGGCGCATGATGGCAGAAGTGCCACAATGGCTCCGGCGGTAAGTGACAACACAGAATGTTTGGGTTGAGTTTCAAGAAATGCAAATTTTCCACGAAGTCCGCAAACAATACGCGACTCTACGCCTCGCGGCCAACGTTTACCGCGCATTCGACGGGCTCTACATGACTGGCTTTGATACTGTTTTTAACAAAAGCTGATCAAGTAGATTTTCTCAAATTTTAGTTTATGAGTCGTTTCTTTCACCTATATTTAAGTACTTCTTTATATGTGTTAAGAAGTATTTATGAACAACGCCAACCATTCTACAGATGGTTACACTAATTACATCTATTCCAGCGATCAGTTCTGAATGGAGAACGTTTAAGGAATATTGTTCCAAGAACCTTTAGTCCTTTATCAATGAATTAATATGTATGTATACCACAGAACAGTAATTAAATTGTAACTTTGCCATACACGTGGCAGGAGATCGGCCCCCGCCCGCGAGTGACCGACCCGTGCGAGCCACAATTAACTACTGCTAATTAATATTAAATTACGGGTTTCAATTAGAACTGCATGCTTTCCAATTGACTTCCCTCGAATAAGCAAAACTCTATTTTCATGGCAATTGCAAAATTTACTGTGAACATTATAAGGAACAGTTAATGCAAGTTATGGAATTCCCGGAGAAATCGATGTCTCTAGAGCTCGTGCCTTCGGCTGTCGCGCGCTCCGCGGAGGGCCGCCGACAGCGGGCCCGGGGACGCGGGGGTGCCCACTCACTTCTAGTGAGATATCCTGCTGGAGGAGCGCAATTAACTAAGCGAGTTTTTTTTTTTTACTATTTCATCAATTAGTAATTTGATAGCTATAACAGTGTCAATCACAGACCACTATTAGTCCTATAAGAAAAATTAAGATTTGGGATCCACTCTTGATAAACATAAGTAATTTGTCATCTCTACCAATGTTTTGTCTTATAATAGGTTAACAAGATGACCTTACTCCTCATAACATACTAACACGCGGCTCTATCAACACATACAGTTATTTTTATTGGGTATTCCAATATTAGCATTTCGCAGCCCTGAGTAGCCTCACGCATTGCGAAATCGGCGTCAAAGGAACTCCCCAGACGCGGCGCGTATGCGCAGCGCATTATATGGTAATGAGGCACGCCGCGGCATCCGTGCGCCGCCGCCGCCGCCGCCGCCATGTACGGCGAACCGCCACCGCCAGCATCGCCAGACCTGTTAGTGCTCAGGACTGACAACCGCCCGGCTGCGCACCGAGGTTTGCTTATTGATATGGTAATGATGTAACTACCGCCCGTGCCCGGCCTGTTTGGTGTGTTTCCGCACGTAGCCTGCTGATTGGGCCATTGTGCTTTGCTCACTCTTCCTTACGCAGCTTATTCAGATCCTGGTGCAATCAATGTCCACAAATGGTATTGCAGCAAATATTATCTACAATGTCTGTGTCATCATCATACATATCCACAAATTATATTTCGAAAGATGAAGACATTTCCACCTGCTAAAACCTGTTTTTATTTTGGTATAGTCAAGTCAGTCAGTTAAAGGGCGCGTCGGCAACAACTTATTAAATTTTTTTATAGTTTGCCTGCCCTTTTAATAACATTTCTCGTTTTTATGAAACCTAAGATAAGGAATTACAAATTTATTTCCAGACGGTAAGAGTATTATACCACGCAAAATGTGCGGGCCTTGTGGCAACTTTTTATAGAACCTTATTATTTTTAGCAAAGACAGCTCTTTATGAAGCGAACTGGCTCAATATTAAAATATTCACCCCTAGTCCTTGCTCTAATCTTCAAATACTGGCTGTCCGAAAATGATTCTAGAATCTTGTCAACGTTATTATGAAACTTTTTCAGAATTTCATCTCTTGGCATTATAACAGGAATAGAAAAAGTAATTTGAAAAACTAATATTTCTTGTAATAACTGGTGGGCTGCGTTATTTTCAGACTTCTTAGTTACGGTGAATAAATGAATTCAATATCTTCCGGGCTGATGATGATCTTCCAGTTAAGTAATACTTGAATTGGCCTAGCTCACGATTTATTGACCTACATTGGAAAGTATCATTGAAAGGCTTTCCTTGTCGGCCGAGGCGGCTAATTGTTTAAGCGCAGGCTTAACGCGACAAGCGATTGACGCCACTATCCCGGCAGCTGATTAACACTTTACAGTTTATAACCAAATCTGAAAACTTCTAGCTGGCCTAAGGAAAATAGATACGAGTATACTTTTTATATCTCAATCTCTTATCGTATTACTATGAACATAGGTAACTCTTCTTACATCCTGATTTGGACTAGTACAGTTCAAGAGCATACTCGTCATAATTTATGAAATAATTCATAAATAATGTTTAACAAAATTGTTAATGCTTGATACTTATGAGATATCATTAACATGCAAGACCATTAAAGAAGACGAGTCATTTTATGCAGCTAGTAACAGTGTAGGTAGACAAACATCTTTAACAGATCTACGATTATTTATTGCCCCATATATTTACATGGATCGATTCGATCTCACACGACTTAGACTACTATAACAAAACCCACGACAAATGGCGCGAACTAGCCAGGGAGAAGGCCCTACATTCCCTTCGAAGCCGAAGAAACACACAGCGAGACCGATAGCTGCTCTTCAACGGAACCCGACTAAACAAGCAGAAATCTAAAGATCCTACTACTATGAACTATATATTCTTCTCTACATACACTATATAATTTCCCCGCTATCTTTATGTTATTATTTATCCATTTTATACAACCTGACTAATTATCATTATTATAAAAATACGTATATATTAAGCTAACAACCTCCTTAATCCAATTACCTATACTGGTTGCTACGGTAAATACCGGCCTGGTTACGGTCGGCCGGCTTCGGCTTGCTCCTTTCTCATCCTAAAGCATGCATCTTTCCTTACAAAAATTTGCGCCCCCTGGTTTGCCGGTTGGACCGGACTCGTGGCGTAATGCCATCGCTGGGTGTGGTGTGTCGTATCGTATCGTATCGTATCGTATCGTAGTATGTAAAGTATTTGTTTCCCGGGCTGGCGGCACGCGAGCCCTGGACGACTCGTAAATCGTCCGCTTTCTCGGGAGCGCGTGGGCGGCGGCGGCGGCGCGGCTCGATCAAACGGTTGGGTTAATTGCCGGGACCTCATCATTACGGAAAACAGTTCCAAACTTCTTAACACTGTTATTAACGTTTGTCTCCCACGGCTTAATTGTAGACGCTCATACGTAAAATATGAACAGTAGCTCACTTTACTCAAACCTAACATCTGGGTGTAATCTGATATTGTTTTCTTTGACGTTGGGGTTCGTACGTTGCATTTGAGTAAACAAGTCTGATTGGTCCTGATTTCCGTAACACAAGTGCTTAAGCTACTTACCACGGGATCAGATCAATGTATGTGATGTTGTGTAATATTTATTATTATTTATTTATTATTATTGATGGGGACTTTGATATTTCTTTTTTAATGGAGTATTTAATATAATCAACAATATTCCGCTGTATTCAATTTGTTGCAACCTTAAATGTATATTTAGACCGGAATTTTAGTCCTGCAAGCAAACTTTGGACTCGGAAATTCAATGCAACTTGTACATAAGATTTCCCAGCTTATATCACAAACCCGTCAGTTAGTAATAGGCCCTTCACAATAGACAACTGATCTGATGTGAACACATTTATTACGATCGCAATTGAAATATTGACTGTGCCATAGTTGCGGTTACTCAGAAATTTGAGGTTGAGCTTAGCAAATATACAATGTAACATCAAGTTGTTGACTAATTACATTTCAACTTGTAGGTACAATCAAATGTGCTTAAAATGTATTCTAATTTTGACTCATTAATTTGATTGATAAGTTATCAATATAGTACAGTAATTTTAGTATTTTTACCTGGAAAGTTTTCCGGGAGTTTTGAAATTTAGCCATTTTATAGATTTTGGTATGCTCTTGCCAAATTTCAACTTTGCCACCTCGTATGGCTGCCGCTCGCACCGCCATTTTGAAAAATTAGCACCCAAAAGCTGTTTTTTGACAATAACTCCTTTATGGCGTACTTTACGTACGAGCACCGTAAATTTTCTTCGAGATATGAATATGTATTACAACCTGGTATCAATCTCGCTTGCATATGGACCTCTTTTTTTTCTTTCTTCGGTCGAGGGCGTTTGATACAATTTCTTCATACACGAATTGTGATATTGTGCATCGGCTGCGACTAACTTAGTAACCTCCTCAAGGCGTTCAACTATTGCTCGTACGCCGAAACTATTGATTTTAGGAAAGAAAAAGTTAAGACATAAATTGTAGGAAATTTTTTCTACTTTTATTTTGTATATAAGTTTTTCCTGTAAAATGCGCCAGAAATGAGTTATTATCAAAAAACTGCTTTTGAGTGCCATTTTTTCAAAATGGCAGCGCGAGCGGCAGCCATACGACGTGGCAAAGTTGAAATTTGGCAAGAGTACTTATACCAAATTCTACAAAATTGCCAAATTTCAAAACTCCCGGAAAACTTTCCAGGTAACCTCTATTTTTTCGACCAAATGACTGTACTAATAATTACACAAGATATTTTCTACAATCAAAAGTTGTAACCTACAATGTCATAGAATCGTAATCATCCTTTCTCTCTATCGCCTCTGGATGCCTGACCGCATCTTTGACAGTATTCACCAAAGTTATAATTTCGTTTAAATCGCTCCATATGCAGGCAAAAGGCTGTACGCAGATGTGTGGGTGGTTACGTGCGAGCACTTTCGCCTGCGACGCGCAAGGCCACGGCTGCGTGACGCAACGAGGCCCATCAGCTCCTCGCGGTGAATCATCATACCACACGTAGGATGCGCACAACATTCGGAACATGATGCAATGCACTACCGATATCCTCGATTGTGCAACGTTTGTCAACTCGTTCCTTAATTGTTTTCCTTCTATAGCAAAAGGACTGTGAAGGTAATGTCCTGATACGAATACACCACAAAAATCACACTTAAATTTCAAACAAAATAGCCCACAAATTCTGCATGTCCATTATGTTATTGATCCTTCTTTATTTACGTTCTGCAATCTATTATTATCATGTCGACTCTCATAACAGACCATTTCCTCATATCGCTCGCTATTTTTATCCTCGTGCAATTAAAAGATTCCCTTATAGAAATGTTGGCAATGCCGCACATAGAATGGGGATGATATTCAACCCGTAATTGCAGAATGCCTCGTGCTTGGAGCATTAAGGAAACCGGAGCCAGCTGAAAGATTTGCGACATTACACTGTGAGTAAATTGGGACTAAACGCGCAATTAAGTAAGTTGTGCGTTTATGAGATGGGCAAGGGTAATGGAATGCGAAAAAAGAACATTTGCTTCGAAATTATTTTCTGTAGTTTATCTTGCCTTACCGAACCAAAGATTTTGAGCAGAACCACCGAACACTTCTCGTTTGATTTGAACATTCCAGTTTATCGTGGTTAAATCTTCCTGAAGTCTTCCTTCGTGTTCCTTCGTCTCTCCGGCGGCGGCACTGCTCCAAGCGGCGGCGCGCGGGCGGCGGTCACCACGCGTTGGCCGGTTTAATATTATTTGTCTTGCTATGACGTTTCCTGCGACAATGAAGTTTTGATACACGTGTCGCAAGGAGCTTGATGTGCGGATGACTTAGGAATGTCATTCACGTACACTTTTAGGTAAAACTTTAGTGGATCAAGTACAAAAGGTAGTTTTCATCAATGACAATTTATATTGCTAACTACAACTTTAAAATTAAGTACATTTATCTTTTTGATTTACATAAAAAAGGGTCAAGTTCTTACTTCGGGTGTTAACTTCTTTCACCGAATAACAAAATGTATACTACCTCGTTTTACAGAGGAAAAAGAAAATAAAACCGTTTCACACCACCGCTGTGGAGCTGTGACCGCCGAGATAAGTAGCGCTCCCGGCAATATTTACCAAAGTCGCGGGCCCTGACTGGAGTTTAAAGCGCTCTGAATTACATTCGGTTAAGCAAACAAAGGGGACTGAAGCTACACAATAAACAAATGCAGTTCTGGCGGTAAACATGACGCGCCCACACTGGCACAAAACACGTCAAATACACTTTCGGGATTGCTACCACATTAGTGAAGTGACCAGAGAAATAACTTGGTATCATAAATATTTAAACAAAATGCTTTTCAGTTTATTTTAAAGATAAAGTCCATCTGGAAGACTTGTATGGGAAGATTATTCCGCTAATATTCGGGTGGTGGTAAATTTGTGGTGATCAGAATTATACTCCAAGTGCAGGTCCAGAACCAACCCTTGCGAAACATTTCCATTTCAGTAATTTTGCCATGTTTGGCCGAACAATAGCTTCGTAGCTTAAATATTATAGCTACATGTACTTCGCTCATTGTCTTCAATGTGCTTTTAACTAATGTCATTTCAACAATATTATCAGGTGTGCCACAGGGGTCTATCCTTGGGCCATTGTTATACACCTGTTACCTGTATGACATCACGAAATGTCTAAAGTATGCTAAATTCTTAATGTATGCTGATGACACAAAGATTTATAAGAAGATTGAAACTGTTCGGGACTGCTCTGACTTACAAGACGATTTGAATAGATTGAGTGAATACTATGCAATGAATAGAATTGATATCAATGTTAATAAATGCTATTGCGTATCCTTCACCCGTAAATTAAAGCCACTAAAATTTGATTATAGCATAAATAGTTCGTTTTTGCAGAAAACGAAACAGATCAGAGATTTGGGTGTCTTGATGGATTCTAAGTTAACTTTTGCAGATCATATAGAAAATATAGTAACTAAAGCATTTAAGGCCCTAGGATTTGTTTTGCGGGTAAGCAAACCTTTTACGGATTTGCATTGTTTGAAAATATTGTATAACACATATGTTAGGAGCGTTCTAGAATACTGTAGTACTATCTGGAATCCACAGTATATGGTACACATACAAAATATTGAAAAAATACAGTGCAAATTCGTGAAACATTTAAATTTTCGTAATTATCGTGCGCACTCTGACTATGCTGATTCGTGTGCCTTTTATCACCTGTTAACGCTTGAAGATAGACGTTGTCTTCTCGACATGACCTTTCTACATAAAATATGCAACAGTGAAATAGACAGCACGGCTCTAGTATCCAGGACATTATCCCTAAAAGCACCCTCAACCCGAACCAGACACACTACGCTTTTTAATTGTAAACTAGTGCACAGTAATTATGCTCAGAATTCTGTTATACGTCGTCTCCAGAAAATGTATAATGATAAGTTTAATTCATCAGATTTATTCTGTACTTCATTAAAATCTTTTAAAAAAGTTATTGGCAACACATTATCCAGATAAACTCTTCCTATTTTAATATTTATATTTGTAATAATTTGTTTTTTTTCCCTTGGTATTTGTGTATCTATTGATTATTGGTTTATCTATTTATTAATATATATATATATATATATATATATATAACTATCTGTTATTTTTGTACTAATGTGGTTTACATGTATGTAATGTGGTGTTAATCTATGTATTTATATACATATACATATTTTTAATACCAATTTATTTACTTGTTGCGAGCATCATGTGTCCGATCGTCTCTCTTGTCATTTGTTATGAAACACTAATGTATTTAAAATCCGTTATTAGCTGTAAGTTTAGAATTAAGATTTCCTGTAAGTTTAATTAATAAGAGCTGTGGATTTTGTAAAATAAATAAATAAATAAATAAATAAATGTCAAAGTAGCAAATCGGAAGCGTTTGACAGGACAATCGGTTGCGGCACAATTGCGATATAGCGTAGCAGTGATGCACGAAAATGCATATATCTACCTACACACTCACTGTAGATAAAGGGGTCTGTGCAAGATTATGAATGGTTCATTCTATCTTGAAATTACTTCTCACGTCTATAATTTAAGATTGTAATGGCGAATTATAATGAGATACAGAGCTGCGCGTACGCAGCGTCCGGCGGACCGCGGCCGGGCCCCGGGCGAGCGCGCACCTGCCGCGCCTGTGCGTGTGTGAGTGAGGTACAGTTAATTCATCAACGATAATCTTACTTGAGGTGTTTCTTTTATTACTTAGACGCACAAACATGACAAAAGTATTGTTAAGCGTTAAATAGGCTACTTAGCGTATGCTATTATGAAGTCAAGCCTCAAAAAAACTTATCTAGTGTTAAAATAAAAAATACATCATAGTATCAATTACACAGAAAAGCGATGTGATTACATAGATATTAAAATTACTTAGTGAATTCAATAATATCACATCACATCATCAGCCCCTATACGTCCCCACTGCTAGGGTACGGTCTACTCTAAACTAGGGCGATCAGGCTTTAATCAAGCACTGGCCAAGTGCGGGCTGGTCGACTAAACCACCCGAGAATTTTTTTCATGGGTTCAGGTTTCCTCACGATGTTTTTACATCGCCCGTCAAATTTTCGTACACATAAATTTCAAATTTGAAAACACAAAGTTTCTTTAATTTATTACATATTTGAATCAATTTGTTATAACGTAATATTCAATTTGTTATATCAATCAATTTGTTATAAATAATTTAATATGTTAAACTATTAAACTTTAGTGTATAGTTCCCCGCGGGCGCGAGTGCGGCACGTGCAGGCTCTGCTCACTCAATCTAATTTCCGGAGGCGAGTCCTGCCCGCGCCTTACACGCCACCCCCGGCTCTAGCAAATTACGTATGCATTTTTAGCTCATTCTACAATCCACTTATAACGTGGCCTCTTGAACAGATTACTTCATATATTATTCAATCAAAATTTCAACCCCAAAAATGTTAAATCGAGTTACAATCTAACCGGTTCAACAAGTGGTTTCACTATTTCTAGTAACGTGTCATCCAACTAGTTTTTATATATTTGAGTGACCAAAATATGAGAATGATTTATTTGAGCACCTAATACAATTTAGTTAATGTACAAGCGTAAACTTTAATACTCTTTTGATTGTACAGCGGTATCGCGAGTGGGGTTTTAAATGCGAATAGCAAACACAAAGTGTTCTTAAGACGAGTCCGGGCACACTTCGGCTACTTCTCTCAACATCACATTTCTTATTCCATCTCGAGCGGGTTCGATGTCATTGACATGTTGCTCTTGAATACCGCGGACCTTGAAGGTTTTTCTTTATGTTTTTATACACCGGTACATTAGCCAAATTGCCCATGACGAGATAATACCAGGATATTGTGACAGTTTTTTCTTGAATTCCATTTCGAAATAGGTGTCATTTGTTCAAGCAACTTCACAAATTATACTGATACTCAAGTTATGAAAGATAACTTTGCTTATATATTTCACTCTAGTTAAATAAACTGCGAGAGATGGAAGGCCCAGATGGCCGCAAATGAAAACAACCTAGCTCTTGTTACGTAAACAAGCGATCACTCCCCGCTCCTGAGATAAAACAGAGATTACACTGGCTGACTGTCACTTTTGTTTATTTAAATAAAATAGGTTAACACTAGTTAACACTTTTTATTTAGATTCTGTTAAAGTTCCAAGTCAAGTTCCAATCATTAGCACTTGTGACTAACTCATCAATAACAGATCACAGAGCTGTCCTATTAACCTTAAACCATAAATTGCATAATATAACGCGCCCGCAAACAATTTCTAAACTAAATGTAAACAGTCTTGAAAAAGATTTATGCAACATCGACTTTAACCCAGTTTACTTTTCTGATGACGCGGACTTTTGCATGTCGTACCTAATAAACAATGTTCAACAATCAATATCTCGTAATACGAAATACATTCGTTTAAGTAATAAAAATTACAATATTAAGCCCTGGATCACACCGGGACTTCTTCGGTGTATGAGACATATAGTACAGGATCCGTGGTGTATTTTTTCACTTGATTACTATCAAGCTAATTTTCCGTGAGTAGCTTCATTTTGATAAGACGCCCAAAAAATTCCTGTGCGAAAATTTTTGATTGTGGTAGCTAACAGAGGTAGCAATGATTAAATATTTAGGACCGTAGGACCGGGACAAAGTACCACGGAATTTGTAGGACAATATGACCGTTACATTATATAAATATTAACTAAGTAAAATAATAAAAATCAGCTGGTTAGTAATCATTTTTGGTGATCTCGTTATCGATACAAGTTGGAGGGGGAGGAGATCACCAAAAATGATTACTAACCAGCTGATTTTTATTATTTTACTTAGTTAATATTTATATAATGTAACGGTCATATTGTCCTACAAATTCCGTGGTACTTTGTCCCGGTCCTACGGTCCTAAATATTTAATCATTGATACCTCTGTTAGCTACCACAATCAAAAATTTTCGCACAGGAATTTTTTGGGCGTCTTATCAAAATGAAGCTACTCACGGAAAATTAGCTTGATAGTAATCAAGTGAAAAAATACACCACGGATCCTGTACTAATAGGGATAAATTACACATGAAAGCCAAATCTCACCCAGAAAATAAACTTCTTCAGGTCTCATATAAAAGGTATCGAAACTTTTGTAATAACCTACTTAAAAAAATCAAAAGTGATTACGATAAAATTGAACTGGATAAAGCCGGAACTAACAGCAAAAAGGTTTGGAAGTTTATTAAAAATATAGCATTTTTAGACAAGCCGCATGAATCTTCTTCAAGTCTACTTCTAGGAAATTCTTCACAGCAGTCATCCGCTGACAGTGCTAATGATTTTTTCGTTAATGTAGGAAAAAATCTGGCAAATAAAGTCCAGATTCAACCTTTGTATACGTCGCTCCCATTAACTACTCAATCTCGCGATTCTCACAAATCATTTGGCCTGATAGATACTGACGAAGCCGAGATTACAGCTATTATTATGGGTCTTAAAGACAGCTCTGCGTTAGGTTGGGACCACATATCTAACAAAATACTAAAACAATTCAAACATATCTTAACTAAACCGCTAACATATACTTTTCAAAAATGCTTAGCTCAAGGAATTTTCCCTAAATGTCTCAAAAAAGCCGTCGTTATCCCGATACATAAATCTGGTTCCAAAAATCACATCACGAATTATAGACCGATTTCGCTTCTACCAGCTATTTCTAAAATATTAGAAAAAATCATAAATAAAAGACTGGTAAATTTTCTAGAAAAACAATCAATATTTTCGCCCTCTCAGTTTGGTTTTAGACCTAAGTTATCGACAGCCGACGCTGTACATCAACTTACGGACTACTTAGTAAAGGAACTTGATAAAGGCCAACGGACTTTGGGAATATTCCTGGACCTTGCCAAAGCTTTTGACTCGGTTTCTATACCTATTCTCTTGCAAAAGCTGGAATCGGTAGGTATAAGAGGTTTACAGCTCAAACTACTACGAAACTATCTAGAAGATCGCACTCAATGCGTAAAAATAGATAATGTTATTAGTTCCGATCTAAATAATACTACTTTTGGAATTCCTCAGGGAAGTATTTTAGGACCTACGCTGTTTTTGGTGTACATAAATGACCTCTGTAACCTTAAATTGAACGGTGGTAAGATCATATCATATGCCGACGACACTGTTCTGTTGTTCTCTGCTGGTTCCGAGAGCGAAGTTTATGACTATGCGCAAAAAGGCTTCAATGTGGTTTATAATTGGCTCCAAAACCATTTACTAACACTTAATGCGGACAAAACCATGTATATTAATTTCTGTATGCGTAAATTAAAATATACTAACACATCAACTAAACTCTACGCTCACAGTTGTAACCTAACGGCAAATAACCAGTGTCTATGCCCAGAAATAGCTATTACTAACAAAATCAAATATTTGGGTATTATAATGGACAACACACTTTCGTTTAAACACCATCTAGATACTATGTGTGGACGAATACGAAAATTAATATTTATTTTTAAAAGACTTAGAAATATTGCAGATTCGAAAATGATCAGGCAAGTATATTTAACCTTATGTCAGTCAATATTAACTTACTGTATCACCTCATGGGGTGGCACCTCTAAAACATCACTACTAACTGTTGAGAGAGCCCAACGGGCAGTACTGAAGGTTGCTACTTCCCGTCCATTCCTGTATCCTACTATTCTTCTCTATAAATCCTGTAAGGTCCTGACTGTAAGACAATTGTTTATAATGAGCACTGTCCTTAAACAGCATTCTGCACTCTACTACTGTTCAGATGTTACTAACAAACGGCGTAAAAATATAGTTTGCCCACAAAACTCTCAAACAAAACATGCATTTTCTTCTCGATTTTTCATGTTTCTTGGACCGCTTCTTTATAACAGATTAAATGCAAACTTAGATATCTACCCACTTAGCCAAAATACTGCTAAAAAAGCAGTCCAAGAAGCTCTTCAAGATATGTCCTACGAAGACACTGAAGCTTTATAACTTGTTGTTAAATAATTCATATGTCTTTAGAATTTAATTATTTCTTTTTGCTCAGCTCCATATGACCGTTTATTTATTAATATATAGTTTTGTTAATGTAACTTAAGATAAGATAAATACATGTAAGTTTCACGTTTTTGTAGTGATATATAGCACAATATAACCTAATGTAAGCCCCTCTTTTGCCTGAAACACAGGAAAATCCTAGTTCAGGCACACATATTGTTACCCGGAACTTTAAATGTAATGTAAATTTTAAGATCTAATTTTGTGCACTAAGTTTTCTAATAAAGATTTATTATTATTATTATTATTTTTGTGTAATGTTTTTTTTTCCTCAGACTATGTCTGGTACAGTCTTACTACATCTACGGGCATAGCCAAGTAAATGCAGCAGTCTACGAGGGTTGTGAGGCGTTATCTTGAGTGTCGGTTTCGTCTAACTTCATAAACTTTCGGACGATTCTGCAGGTGTTTAGGATTGCGGCTTTTTGTAATGGAATGTAGAGGGATTCTGATAAATTTAGCGTCTTTAAACTATTGTGTAATGTTTTAGGGACCATGCCAGTTGTGGATAGTACTATAGGTATAACAAGGACTTTATTCTGCTTCCAAATTCTTATTATTTCTTCTCTGAGGTCTTGATATTTGGTTATTTTTTCGCTTATTGTTTTTTGTATATTGTGTGTATTAGGGACTGCTATATCTATAAGGTAGGTTATTTTATTAGTTTTGTCTTGTAAGGTAATATCTGGTCTATTGTAGTGAATGGTCCTGTCAGTTAGAATAGCGCGATCATAGTAGAGTTTGTGTGTGGTGTTTTCTAAAATTGTTTGGGGAGTGTATTTGTAGTATGGCGTATTAGTTGTTGGTATGAGATTGTGTTTGAAGGCTAGGTTTTGATGAATGATGTTTGCTAGTTGATTATGTCTGTGGGTGTAGTCTGTCTGTGTAAGGTTTATGCATGCTCCAGTTATGTGCTGTATTGTCTCTGATTGTGTGTTGCATTTCCTACATTTATCGTTTTTAATGTTTGGGTCTTTTATTATATATTTCCTGTAATTTCTTGTGTTGATGATCTGGTCTTGTATAGCTATTAAGAATCCTTCTGTTTCTGGGAATAAATTACCTATTTTGAGCCATTTATTGGAGGCTATTGTGTCTATGTGTGCTTGATCTAGATCGTGTGGGTGTCGGCCATGAAGTACTTTCTTCTTCCATTCTTCTATTTTCTGTTTATTAGGGTCGGTAGGGATTTGCATGTCGGTGTGTTCTGCTAGGTTAAGAGGGGTGTAATTAAAGTCATTATCAACTATTATCTTATGTATGTTACTGGTGCGAGATTTTGTTAAAAAGAATGATTTCATGTTGTGTAGTTGTTTTTTCCAGAGGTAGCGAATATCTATTAACCCTCTACCTCCTTCTTGTCTTTTTATGGTAAGTCTTTCTATGGCAGATTTAGGGTGAAGATGATTGTGTTTGGTGAGTGTGGTGCGTGTTGTTCTTTCTGTCTGTGCTATGTCTGTTTTAGTCCATTTTACGATTCCAAAAGAGTAAGTTAGTATGGGGATGGCGTATGTGTTTATGGCTTTGATGAGATTTTTTCCATTTAGCTGGCTTTTACAAATTGCATTTAGTCTGTTTTTAAATTCTGTTGTGAGTGTGTTTTTAATACTAGTGTGGTCAAGTCCCTTGAGTTGTTTGTATCCTAAGTATTTATATAAATCATCGGGGGTCATTGCTGTGATAATATCTGAATTACTAATAGGGTAGTCACCGGGTTGAATTTTGCCTTTAACGATATGGATTGTTTTGCATTTGTCTAGTCCAAACTGCATTTTAATATCTTTGCTGAATGTGTCCGTAATTTCTAATAATTTTTTCATCTCTTTGTCTGTTCTGGAGTAGAGCTTAATATCATCCATATATATTAAGTGGGACAGTACTGTTTGGTCTGTTTGTTTAAAGCAATATCCAGCCCGGCTGCGTTGCAGGGAGTGTGATAAGGGGTTGAGTGCGAGGCAAAACCACAGGGGACTAAGAGAGTCACCTTGATAAATACCTTTTTTAATACTTATTTGTCTAGTTTGAATTGCTTGTTGGGGTGTATTTAAATGTAAAGATGTTTTCCAATGAGCCATTATATTTTGCAGAAAAAAGATTATATTAGGATTTATTTTATATATATGAAGGATTTTAACTAACCAGGAATGGGGTATGCTGTCAAAAGCTTTCTTATAATCTATGTAAGTACAGTGAAGGTTTCTGTTTTTAGATGAAGCATGTTTATGAATTGTTGAGTCTATTACTAGTTGTTCCTTACATCCCCTGTGGCCTCGTCTGCAGCCTTTCTGTTCTTCAGCTATAATTTTATTGTTTTCAATATGAGTGGTAATTTTTGCCGTTATTGCTGATGTTACAATTTTGTATATGGTGGGCAAGCATGTGATAGGTCTATATTGCGATGGTTCTGGTGAGCATTTCGTTTTTGGCAACATGTATGTGATTCCTGTTGCAATAAATTCTGGGATATTATTATTATTATTATTATTATTATTAAAGTCAAAATATTGCTGTTTATATTTGAACACAAACGGCAATATTTTGACGTATAGACAACTTGTCATTTTTAAAAAGGTTCTGAAATTACCCACCGTACCACCGTTACAATATTCAGTGCACTAGGACCGAGCCGGCCGGCGACTGACACGAGGCGAGACGGGCAGGCAGGAATACGAATATTAAATGAGTTCATTTTACGTGAAACTATTAAACATTTCGCATTATTTTCACCAAAAGTATTTAAAATCTCCAGTACAGACTGGAACAACATGTTTTTCTATATTTACGTAACTGCTATAATGTGTTCTTAATGGACTCCATAGGGCCTTGACAAGATTACAGTAGAAGACCTCGAGAAAATGCCATATTTTATTAACACCACACATTATAATCAAATTTACATCAATTCCTTTTGAATAAATTCGATAAAGATTGTTTATATCAAACTAGCTGTACCCGCGACTTAGTTCGCTTGAACTAATGTCCTGTAGTTAACAAACAAAAGTTTTTTCTTAATAACTACCGTAACCGTGGAAATTTTGCAATATCGCGTTGCAAGTAAACTTTGCGTTCATTAGAGTACCTGCATGCCAATTTTCAAGCGTCTATCATAAGCAGGTTAGATTTTTCATAGAAAAGGATTTTCCCGCTAATTCCTTTCTTAGTGCACTTCTACGGTACCTAAGCTACGTCCCTTCCAGATTTCAAGTGCCTAATATAGCCGTTTAAGCTGTGCGTTGATATGTGAGTTAGTTCATCAGTCAGTTTCTTCTTTTATATATTTAGATACGAGAAACAAGACAATTACTAGGTTTTTCAAATGTTTATAAACCGGTTTAAAAATGTACCTTAACACTTACTAAATAACGAGCCCAAACAAAACGTAATATTGTGTAATATTGCAGGAATGCTGAACAAACATCTAGATGTTACCTCGGTTAATGCAAGCGCTTTAACGCGAAAGGGATTGGTTAGCTAATGAGGACATAATGTGTTATTTTAATTATTTCTGTCATAAACCACACCTTGATTGTTGTACCTTTATTGGATAATGTGTTTGTAATGATTTCATAATGATTTTGAAAGAAATTGGTTTCTACCATTAATAAAAGTAAAAATTAATAATTTAGTATATGTAGTATCCTAACCAATTGTTGAGTTTCCTAGCAAGTATCATAATAAATATAATCTTCTATGACTTAATCTAATTTAAGAAAAGGCCCACATATTGTAAATATTGAAAAAAAATTAAACGATTCTCAATAATAATATAAAGGAAACATGTTTAGATACATCGCGTTGAGAGCGATCTGCACCGGCGCGGAACTGCGCGCGCGCATACCTTCAATTACATCTAATCAACGCGAAATACGATGCACTGTGATGCACCATCGGCAGCATCGAAACTATTTGTTTTTCAGCGGTCAACTGAGGAGGCTACTCAACTTCTCCGGGAAAAACATCCCAAATGGATTTTAAATTAATCTTTAATTCCTACGCCGATATGTACGTACGTGTCCGTATCCGATCACAAGGGCAATCAGTGATTTTAAATTAATTAAGTATGATAAAAAATAATGACGTTTTGTTCCCCACCTCAATAAGTAGTCAAATTTGAAAATATTATCTCCATGAACAATACAAGGTGGAACCACAATATTACCGTAGTGAAACCTACACAGCTGAACGTCAATAGGTACCTATCGCACTTAATTAGCACTTTTATAACCACCGGAGTTAACGTTATGACGAATCGTGTGAAGTCGGGTCGAGCGTGCAGGTAGGTAGGTAGGTAGGTACAAGTTCAAAAAAGTGGGTCAGTGACCTCGGCCACATCTGAACACCGAAAAGTGCAAGTGGCAGCTAACTGTCGCGCGGTCGTTGGCCGCGCGCCACATGGCTCCGGTCACGCCTGCGCTTCGTGAGCAAGCGGGCCGCGACCCACAAGCCCTGAGCCAGCACCAGCCGCGGCTCTCACAGCACCAGCATTAGTGCCGGATTAGTGCGCCACGACGCTACGTGAGGGTTACAAAATGCTGCAAACGTGATCTTATACAACGGGCCGAAAGCCAACTGCACCAATACTTTTCAAATGTTTTCTTCGAGTTGATAAAATTCCCCGAACTGCCAAAGCCTGCCATAGAGAAAAACGACAAACCTGACCTGCTAGGTACATAAACGTAATTACTTTTCTAATTTAACTTGAGCGAACTTCAAATTCAATTTCAAAGTAATCCATCTTATAATCGAACCCATTAAGTAATTAGGGAGTAAAGTAATGATCGGGGGCTGTTCAGAACTTGCAACTCGTCGCAGTTGACGATGTCGTTAAATCAAAATTCAATTCGGAGTGTCCAGCGATGTTCCAGTTAATAGGCTGATGGGACGCGCGAGATTAGCGAACACCGAAGGCGCGCGCTGCCGACGGACGCGCGGCGATAGGCTCGCCATGCCGTCGACGGGTAGGGTGTGGGCAATATTCCTCTAATTTCTACAAAGTGATTTTGTCAATATTGTAAATAGGAAAACTTCAGCCTGAATATCTGGCCAACGTAGATAGGTGTAGCTGGCTACACTGGTAACCACGTACTAACAAAAATATTATTTAGCTTATGCAATTGAATTGATCGAATCGAATTACAAATCTCAAAGCTAGTTAGTACAACAACCACAACAACTTAGATAGAATATTTCATATTTTGTCTTTCTAGCGGCAGCCCTGAACAGCAGGACAAATTTGTTGTGCTAACTAGGTATAGGATAGATTTATTGATTCCCTAGACATGCTCTTACCACGGTAATTTTATTACCTCGGTCTTACCTCAGTCTGTGTGCTCTACTCTGGATTAAGGCTCAATCTTAGTCGTCGGGCTTCTGCTGTCGGACACTTGACGGGCGACGGGCGTTGGGTCTGTCACCTCCCGTCGTTCGTCAGACGTGGTCGTCGAATTCCAGTCGTCGGTCGCGCAAGCCTCCGCACTAATACATAATTAATAATGACCACGAGACCGAAGCGACGCCTCCGTTCCGCAGATTGCGTTTATTAATAAATCAGGATAGTGTCGGGCCGGGGTCGCACTTCATAAATCAATTTGTGTAGTTTACCTCGCATCTATAACTATACCAGTAAACGCAGCATGCAACAACATTAACAGTTCAAATGACACTTTGGAAAACCACAATGGTTCTGTGTTGGACTAGTATTTTAGTTTATTTGTGATACAATAATCAAATACTAGCCTGGACTCAAGAATCGGATAGAAAAGCGGTCTTATCGCAAAACAAGGTCTGTCGCCGTTAATCCGACGCCATAGATGATCGTAAGCCTTCTGGATTGTGGGCCTCCTGTTCATAATAGATTCGATATTCGGTGTCTTCGTATTCATTGTCTGATGTCATCAGGTTCGGCAAACATCTATTGATGTGTGGCACTCCCAGGTTGACCCAGTTCCCGTCAGCCGTTTAATAAGAAAGGGACATGAGTGAATGCGAGCGGTATCGGCGCAGAGCTCAATATCGGCGGCGTTCGGTGCGGAATGCGCCGCGGGATGGGAGTAGTAGAGAGCTATTGGATTTATGACGAGCTCCACAAATGTAAATATACCCTTCAAGCACGCATAATGGGGATTCGCAGTTAGAGAACGACAACTTTTGTTGGCGATTTTTTAATCTATATAAATATAACTCAAAGGTGACTGACTGACATAGTCTATCAACGCACAGCCCAAACAAACCACTGGACGGATCGGGCTGAAATTTTGCATGCATGAGATGTAATGACGAAGGCATCCGCTAAGAAAGGATTACCCGAAGCGAAGCGAGGTCGGGTCACTAGATCAATCTAAAACCTAATGTAAAGTAAAAGAATTATATTTGTACACCAGTTTCATCGCGTTGAAAATGTAGCATGTAATCCAAAAATCCATAATAAACAGGTTAAATAATGACAACTCTCATTAACTACACCAAAGTCCCATTAAAATCGTTTTCTTACTAGCTCTCACATGTCGTTCGATACCTGTTTTCAACAAAAAAAAGGTTTGTGTTTTTATAAACTTGGTAAAGAATGTGGTTCCATATAAAGTCAAACCTTACGGCCAGAGACTAGGCCGGCTTTATAAAATATTGTGTTATCTTATAAATAAAATTAACCTCCACTACTACTGAATCTTGCATAATCTGGTCTGGAATCAGTCCAGATTTTGATTGAAGTAAGTTGGATGACACACAATTATACTAATTATATTACGTTATTTATGTAAGCAGTTGTTATGTAACTTTTAAGTTTCGCTAACCTGAGAAGTCATAAAGTTGCAAACAAATTTCCATTGCAACAGAAACTGCAATGCGATATTTATATGTGTTTATTTATACAATAACTAACAATAATAGTCCCGGGAAGCTCGGTTCATAACAAAGTAATAATACTCTACAATATTTAATAGTAAATCAATAAAAAATATTCACAAGTTTGTACCCTAATGGATGGGCACACATACTGCATGCATCTAGTACATAGTTCTGGTTCTGCCGGCCGCATGCATAATGCATGATGAAGGGCGCAAAAAAAGCCGCAGCCGTCCCGCCGCGGCCGCGGGACGGGATCACCTCTGCTTTGTGGCGGCAGAGAAGCTAGTTTAACTTATAGGTCGATAAAAAAATATGCGATTAATTAGGCATGCATGAATACCTGTCCAATCGAATTTACATTCAGTGTAGGTTTACAAGAGTCATATTTATACCAGTACCATACAGTATTCGTTGCTTAAGTGTGTCTAATACTAGTTATTTCTACTAGTGTGTCTAATACCACTTGTTTCTAAATAGAAAATGTGGAATGATCATTACTACGCTCTTTAAGATTTACAGATTAAATTTTGGTATTATTTGATATCACAAGTAAGAACAAAGTCTTTATTCTTTTCAAGTAAACTTAGTAGATTGTTGGTTGACTTTCAACGTAAAGTCTTAAAGTTATTCAAACACTAAGATGAAATATAGAGTACCCAGAGACTTGAATTTTATAATTTAGTGTGATTCACGAAAATAAAACAAAGGATCTGTATATCCCTCCACAACAGCCGAAGAATCCCGAACAATAGAAAGTTTTAAGAATAACAGGATTGATTATATTTTAACTCACTTGACAGCGCCCGCTGAGGCCTGGCGTCGCGCGAGCACAGCAAATAAGCGTTGTACCTAAAGTTGGTGAAATATACGCAATCGCTATTGATCGCGTATGTTTGTGAAATAATTAAAAATCGACGACCAAAATGATCTAGCATTTTTAGAAGGTTGCAGTGACCCAAATTTTCAGTGAAAAAGCGCCTGTAGATCCGCGTCCGGACGAAAAATTAGAGACAAACTCATCGTTATTAGATTTATCAGTCGATGCCCCAGAACTATTTATTTGGACCACGGTAACGTATCCTCCGCGTATGAACTAACCGAGTTACTTCCATAATACTTTTGGTCATACTGTTCTAACATTTTATATCTGTATGTTACATTGATAACTTGTAGAAAGATATTTCAACAAGCGAACGTCATGCTACCGGATAATGTTTATGAGTAACCTGCTGATCCCAAAGGATGTAGCAAGGGTCTATTGGCAGTATTCATCAAATGTCCTCAACGTTTTTTTATGGACCTTCTATGGCAGTCTTTGTTTAGTTATCCACGGTCTTCAATTGTGTAAGACTACTCGTACTACAGCGATGATTTACTCGTTTTATTTTTTGAATATTCACATTGGCTCCGTCCGTCAATGAATGAGACATCAGCTGGTCGCTGCACCCCGAGCCCCGGTGTCGCGTTACCGAGGGGGCGCCGAGCGATCCACACTGCAATAAACATGTTCACGGCACGGGGATTATTAATACGAAACACATTTACCAAACAAGCGCGGCGGCGCAATACAATCAGATTAATAGTCGTCTGTTAGTTTCGTGCCGTAACTTGAAAACATTACTGGTTTAAAATGTTTCGACATTAGCTAAAATCCGTTGTATTAGCATTATTTTACGGCTACGTGCTTCCGTTCCATTTTATTGTGACTTAACTCGTGAATCATCAATACAAGACACGAGCAAATAGATAGCAGAGGTAACTATCGAATGTGCGAACTCAGGTCTGCTGTGACGCGCCGCGCAGCTGTGGGACAATGGGTTTCCGTCAGCATTATGTCACTCCTGCGCATCACCGGCTGAAATATCAACAAACGCTATAGTAATATTATTGTTAGTAAATGAAAAATACAACGCAAGGCTCTCGATATCGATGAAAGGACAAATATCTTCCTACGTCAAATATATGTTTTAACACATGATATAGCGACCTAAATGATTAATGAAAACATTAGTTCAATAAATAAATAAAATAAATAAAAATCGTTTATTTCGGACCAGAATCCATAGTGTTAGTAATAATAAAATCTTAAAAAAAACTATGTTAGTATACAGTTCAGGTGTAGGTAGGACAAAAAGTTGAGACCACTACTATCGTGCATAGTGATTATACACGATAGCAGTGTCTTTAGTCAGATGAACACGAGTCCAGTGCTGCATAATAGCACTGTCCACGTGCAACCTTCCCGCCACGGTCCTCAGGAGGCTGTTGGTGCTGCCCCGCACACGCTGCATCAGAGATGCGATACGCTTTCTTATGATAGCCGAAAAACTATCAACCTCGGCTGTGGCTAGCATCCCTGAAGCACTGCAGTGGCGCGGCAGCCCCAACAGCGCCCTGAAGGCATTATTGTATTGGACTCGCAGCGCCCTGTATGCTCCCCTCGTGTAGTTCATCCACAGACTGCACGTGTATAATGAGTGACAATAAGCTTTGAAAAGCGTGATTTTAACTCGTTTTGAGCAACGTGCAAACCTGCGGGAAAGCATATTGGCTCGAACACACAAGGCTCTGCGCTCCCTTTCCAAGTCCATGTCGTCTTTGAGCGACTCCGTAACCCAGTGCCCCAGGTACTTAAAGCTGTGAACTTGTCCTAGTGGTACACCGTTTAGCATGACCGGGGAAACTTGTAAGTCTTTTTCCCAGATTTGAAAACAAGTATCACACTTTTTGTTGTATTGTACCTAAGACCATGAGCCACAGCGAAACGCTCGCAGATGCTCAAAAGCTTATTTAAAGCACTGATAGATGGACACAGCAGAACCATATCGTCGGCGTAACTTATATTGTTGACCCAGGTACCGTCAATGGAACATCCGACTCCGGCGCCGCTGAGTTCAACGATCAGATCGTTCATGTACAGATTAAAAAGGGTCGGCGAGGTTAGCCCCCCTGCCTTTACGCCACATTCCAACCTGTACATGTCTGAAAACCCTCCAGACCACTTAACACAATTCCTTTGATTTTCATACCAGTGCTTCAAAATAGAGATAAACTCGCGAGGCATACTTGTTTCATTATAAAGTTTATCCCATAGTACATCGTATCTCACTAAATCAAAGGCTTTAGATAGATCTAAAAACACAGCATACACTGGTGTATTCCTAGCAGTGTAGTACTGGACAGTCTGCTTGAGGCATAGAACAGCGGCTTCAGTAGACAAACCCGGCCTAAAGCCAAACTGTGCGTCGTGAAGCTTAGTGTGCGCAGCCAGCTGCTGATCAAGCAGTCTATCCAGCACTTTGGCTATTATGGTTGCCAATGATATAGGCCTATAATTAGACTTATCACTTGTATTTCCAGTTTTATTTTTAACAATAGGGACCACCAAAGTAGTCAACATATTTTCCGGTAAGTAGCCATGACTAAGGCAAAGAGAAAAGAATAAGGCAAGGACTCGGGGCAAGTGTGCACCAGCATACAGTAGATGCTCAATACTTAAGTGATCGTGCCCTGGGGATTTGCCTCGAGTCATTTTTCTAATAACTGATCTGATCTCCCTTGCCGTAATCACCGCCACCTCCTTATCACAACAGTCAGCACTCGTAGGAGAATCACTAGAACTACCATTATTTAAACTGTTTCCCATAGAGGCCTGTACATTAAAATGTTCTTTGATCAATAAGTAGCTAGATTCTGCTTTAAGTTCTCTAAGGAAATACGCAAAATAAAAAAAATATAAACTTAAATATAAACGTTCTGTCACAGCAACAACGGCCTTAAAACTGGATGGCTCCAAGCAGAACTCACGAGACGTATTGCTGAAAGTACTCTTTGCAATATTATTTGCACTTACAAGACTATGCCATATAATTCCAACTATTTCCACAAGGTTTGCCGAGCCGGTGCTTCCGGCGTCGGAACAGCAACATTCCAGCGGCGAAGTTCACGGATCAACGACTCCGGCGCAGCGACCAGCGCACGCGGCGGCGCGGGTCGTGCGCCACTCGGACAGTGCCATTTGCGAATTGCATCAAGTTTTAGGAATTGTGTTGCTCCCTTGTAACAAAAGTCATAAAACCCTATTTTACAATACTAATATTTTGGCTCGATAGCCGATCTCCGGTCTATGGCCAGTGCTGGCGGAACCAGCGCCGGAGCGCGCATAGATCGTAATTCACATCTTATCGCCGGATGAAACGAAGCTTTGTTCATGTCTGTAATACATTTGTTGTGTGTGATGTAGAGCCTAGATATGAATCTCCATAACATGCAAAAGTAAATTAAGAAGACATAAAACGCAAACTAGGGTCAGTAGAGTTAGCACATGTGGAGTTAAGAACTTGGGTTCTAGTAACTTTTTAACAGTGAGAATTATTTTGTCTTTTCGTTCGCGTCAAAATTAACAAGCAAATTTTGTTATGGAATTATTCACAAATCTGTAAACATTGAACCCATGTTCAAATAAATTACTCTAAGAGCTTCGAGAAATGATAAGTGTGTCCTTGCGTTTCATGCGCTTGGCTTGTCTTACCGGGGTTCTTCCTTGTCCCAACCATGTCATTTGTGATTCGAGCTTGTCATCGTTTGTGAACCTAAAGGGTATCAAGCCAGAGCCCAATAATCCGATAGGTTCCTGTGGCGGTATCACAAGAGTGTAAACAGAGCCGGCCGCAGCCCGCGCGGTACATTTCCACTCATTAGCCGCTGAGGACGCCGACAAACCACTTGCGTGCTACGTTCACATTACACTTCTACTCTCCGGATTGTCAAATGCCCTGCTTTTCCGCACAAGCCCTCTATTCCATCCAACGATGTGGCCCTCTAGAGAAGATTACGAGCTTAGGATAGCATTATGCATCACAGTACAATAATATTTAAAACTAGAAAAATGCACATTGCAATCCGCATGGACGAGGACTAGAAGGCACGATCCTGACTTATCGCAGCCCACGTTCTAACGTAACGTTATTGATCACTAGCGGCGGGAACGCCGATAAAGAGATGGAGAAATTCGCACTGATACTGTAACCGCCTGGGCAGTTGAACTGGTCTGAACGGGGCGCAATAGCACAAGATCGTGGGTCGTGATTTTTTTGGATATCATGTATTGTTATGAAGGGCCGGCCCGCATCGCGCGGTCCTCTGGGTTGGTTTGTTCAATTAATTATTATCAATGCGTCACTTCATTTTCAATTTTGTGTTGCACAGAAGAACATCTATTTTGTAGTTAATATGTTTCAATCAGTAGCAACTGAAGCAAATTAGCCATGCTATAATTTGGTAAAGTATCGCTTATGAAGAGTCTGATGTAATTTGTATGCCTTAGTTTATAAATTATCTTTGTGCACTGTTATAAATAGACGTAAGACAGGGAATATATTATTACTTAAGAGGAAATGAAATGTCAAATGGACGTGTTCATTGACGGAGTGCGGCGCTGCAGCAGATAAAGCGTTTGGCGATAGCGGCGCGCGCGCAGCTCGCGAGCGTGACGTCACGGGCCAGGGCCGGCCTGCCTCACTTATCCTGCATCATCGTTACTCAACGAGAATATTAAAATGACGTACTTTAAGACTAGTTTCTAGGAAATATTCTATGTTTCGTCTCTGATTGCATTTGCTGTACTTTGCTCGGTGGTTTTATTTACGCAAGCATACATACATAAAATCACGCCTTTTTCCCAGAGGGGTAGGCAGAGATCACTTCCAGCGATCCACTTTTCACCTCTGTGGAAAACGTGACGTGACGGGTTGTGGACCACGTCGTCGGTTTACGCAAGTCTTCAAAATTTTTGGACATTTGACAAATATACGGATGCCAAAACTGAATCATAATCTACTAATTATGGATAGGTACATAGAAAGTAATAGTTTAGTCTCGCAGGCTTATCGCGCTGATGAGTCGGCAGTCATCGGCGCCGATTCGAATGTTTGCTCACTTCTGGGTGCCTAATCACCTCTTCCGCGACTGCCCACCGATAAATAATCTGTTTACCCATGAGCTCGTTAACGTCCTGTGCTGATAAAATGTAATTTCGTAATGACCGGGATTAAGATTAAGATACATGTCTAAAACATTCGGCGAACAGTCAAATTTGGAAGCAAATCATGTTTCTTGTTAGGGTTAAAATAAATTAGAACCTAAAAATAAGAATCTCGTAAAAAGGTTAAGCATATTATGTAACAACTACTGCGTGACAAACTGGTAACAGTAAATTGAACAGATGAATACAAGGACCAACCAAACCATTTAATACCTCCTACTTCACTCCTAATTTAAGTTATGTAGTCATTTTATTTATAACAAAATGTAACTTCAATACTTAACTGTGAAATACGCTTTTAAAAAGTTGCAAACATCAGCTAAGGTAGATCATATTTATTCTCGCTCGGGCTCGGATCCGATCAGCATAATTGTTAATCTCCCGGCGCATTCGGTCACGTGTCTTTTGGAGCGATTTAACATTCCACGCGGCATTAACGATTTACCCACAGCTTTCTAAGGCGACTATTTTTTATCCCAGACTTTAAACTGCTTTAACGTAAATGCCTACTTAATGGATTCGATTCGCTTCTTTGTGGCCAGACAATACCATTAAATTAATATAAATGCAACCGATAAGAAGACATAATAATTGCTCAAAATAGATTGGACACGCTGCTGTTGTTAATATATAAAATTACAAAAATTATGTTACGAATGAAGTTTTCTAAACTTTATCCGTAAAACATAACTGTAATAGTTCCACTCTCAGGACCCAAGGGTACTTGTCTACGTAGGTCAACTTGTATTTTTTTCCTTCTCCCACTATGTATTATAATGTCAGTTTGGTAGCGTAACATGTGAAGGTACGAGACAGTGCCGCGGCCGGTGTATTTATTTGTCAATCGTGCTCGACTCGGGGTCGCTCGACTTTCTCGCTCGTTGTCGCGTCAGACCGCGCCGCGAGGCGGATGCGCGGTCGGGGCCGCTTACGCCGGCACAACATGGGGTAACATGGTGAAATACACTGGCCTTGTGACACGACCTACACGGATGCAGTTACCACTCGCCAACACCAATTTCCGAGGAAAAGGACACTTGAGGTCATCCAATCTTGCTACATCCTTACTAATCCTTACTAATATCCTTACTCCTTACTAATATATATATATATATATATATATATATTATATATATTATATATTATATATTATATATATTATTATATTATTATATTATATATTATAATATTATAAATGCGAAAGTAACTCTGTCTGTCTGTCTGTCTGTCTGTCTGTCTGTTACGCTTTCACGCATAAAGTACTGAACCGATTTAAACGAAATTTGGTACAGATATAGTCCAGAGCCTAGAAATGGTTATAGGCTACTTTTTAACCGACTGCGCTATAAAGAAGTAATGTTTTAGCCGTTAAACATCTCTACGCGGACGAAATCGTCACAGCCACTGGACGGATCGAGATGAAATTTAGCATGCAGGTAGATGTTATGACGTAGGCATCCGTTAGGACAGGATTTCCCGAAATTCCCACGAGAACGGGAAATAACGGGAAAATCCTTTTGTATGAAAAATACTAACCGCATAAGTTAGACACTTGAAATTTGACATGCAGGTACCTTAATAAATCAAAAGCTTAGTTGCAACAGGATATTGTAAAATTCCCATGGGAACGGGAGTAATAAGGAAAAAACTTTTGTATGAAAAAATCTAAACCGCGATATAGATAGACGATTGAGATTTGGCATGCAGGTACCCTAATGAACGTAAAGCTTACTTCCAACGCGATATTACAAAATTCCCATGGGAACGGGAGTTATTGGGAAATAACTTATGTGTGTAAAATCCCTTACGGTGTTGAAATATATTATATAGAGATAGAGATATACCCGAAGCGAAGCGAGGGCGGGTCGCTAGTATACCATATTTAAGAGTTAATGATGAGCAATCATTTAAAACAAATGGAATCAATTTTTTATTTACAATTATTAAAGTCTGGAACTACCCTGAAGCGCCACTTCACCATGAATCCAATCACTGGTACCCGACCCTATTCTAGTATGTACCCTAGACCTGATTGTATTGCAAGAATTGTTACTACAATTCTTAGAACAGGAAGTTATTTGTAAATTATCTATCTATCGACTGAACCCAATTGCTGCAAATTGAAATTTAGAGATGCAATTTTGAGGGTATTTCTATATTTACAAAGTCGTCTGCTAATGACTACAAAATGATGAACAAAAGATTTCCATACTTCAAATAGTAACCCTAAACCCTAAATGGCTAGGCAAATGACTCAGAATATAACTACTCATTACTACTCAACTTTTTAAACTATCAAGCATGGGTGATAGCGCACGCAGGCACGATGCACTTGCACTAGATAATTTGACCACAAGTCACACAGCACGCAAGATTTACACTACGTCGACAAGTCTTATCACAAATATTATATTTGACACAAGAACAGTATTTATTACAAGTTAAGATAACATTAACCAATCATGCATTGAATGGAAACCTGCACGTCGTCGGCGCAATCAACGTCCAAACAGAGAATAGACTTTATACCGTGAGGTGAGTAATTAGGTAGGTACCTAATGTTTACAGCAATAACAGTGGCTCCGGTCCCGCCGCGGCGCCCGAGCGGCCGATAGCGGCTAACGACGCTTCTAATAATACGAGCGTGACGCATTAGCCTACTTCGCGATGCCTTATCTGCACCCGCGGACTCCGGCGCCCGGGGCTCCGCCGAGGAACGATACCACACTGTCAGGGATTCCTGGAACGGCGAAAATTTCCCTACCTGTTGATTTTTCTCGGCTTTCGACAAAGTAGCTACTTAATTTTACTGTTTTAATATTATTTTAGTCAAGACTCGACTTATAGTGAGTAGGTAACTCAAAATTCTAAGTTTAGACAGAACGCGAGCTTAGAGCGTTACCTGAGTTTTACGATCGACCGTCAATTCCAAGCCACGCCGACACTTCGTGAACAGTTGGTGGAATCTTCCAGGCCATTTTCTTTGTGGAGATATTAATAGTTTCCAACATCATTTATTGCCAATATCGGAGATGCCGTAAATCTGATTTATGACACGCAGCTATACAGCGCAATATTCGCGCACAATACATTTCTCGGCGAATGTTTTTGCAGCGTAACCGATTAAGGACAGCTTTGTCCGGGCATTACCTGTCCTGGGCCCGCAGTGCCTACCTGCCATAGATAACCCTCTTCTTTTTAAATAGGCCTCAAGGCAAGGGATAGCTATTATTAATCCCAAAGAAATTTCGATCGATTTATTTAGTCAACATATGCATCATAGATGGTTACTTATTTGGATTCGGTATCCGTAATACAAGAATCAATAGTTCAATCTAACGATAACTTATAATCGAGCAATATAGATAGATGTATATCTTATAAAATAAGCTGTTATGTTTAAGATGTGTTAATTCGATTTATCATTATTGTCCGCTATTGTGTCGTGCGCGACGGGTGGATGGTCAGTATAATTTCCCATGGGACGAGTGCAGCACAGAGCCAAGTTGCATTCATGTCATAAACAACTATCCAGTTGCATTGTTTGGATCTTTACATGAAGATTTGCATCAGATTGATGCGACTCATGAACGCCGGCATTCAGATGACTACTGAATGCAGATTGTCCATCTGTCGTAAAAAAAACTCAAGTAGAGCATCAGCAGGTTAATCCACGTTTGTAGGAATTCCCTTCGTTTACAGTTACAGTAGGTATCTATGTCAACCTTCAAAAAACGCAAGTTTAGATGCGGGCACGCAGGGTGTCATAGGTGTACATTAGCACGATATGAGCAGGTCAACGCTCAATCAGCGCTGCGGTGAGTCACGCGGATCCGGCACTTCTTTTCAAAATGATCGTTCTTGACACATGACATACATAACAGGCAATGCATGCATCATAAATAAAAATCTGTAACTATTTCGACTGTCCTTGAACATGTCTAAATAAGATCCTTACCTATAATAAGTTGTGCTACTTGTGTACGGTAATACGTACCGGCTCCTAACTGCAGCACGCACACAGGAGCGGGCGACCTCGAGCGGCCGGCTGCGCCCGCGCACAGTATTCGCAATTGAAGATTTAATGCCAGCAATGAGAAAATAATACATTACATTCCAGTACAAGGCTACCAATATTGTCAGATACAACAATCAGATAGAACAGTTACATAGAGTGATAGAAAAATAGGGATGCATATTTACTTTGGCTACTTATTCAGATTTAATTTATTTATCAAATAGAAACTAGACGAACTAAGCATTTTACTTACCTACATACATATATCAAATAATAATAAAATAAGCACATTCACGTTGGAAACAATTTGGAAAGCATAGCGTACTTTCTTTTACCGTGAAAAAAAAAAATATACTGACAACTCAATGACTTGACAGATTTGAATACCCTGATGAGAAGTGGGTGCTCGAAGGTTTGATTAAGATGAAACTCATGTTGCAGTGCCTGGGAAGGTCAACTAATTATTAAGCTCATATTATTCTTAAGACCTAAAATTTACGCTCAGTCCGCAATAAATACTTTGACTTTGTTTTTCAACTTTGAAACAGCAAAAGTATTTACGAATACATGTATATCGTTCCACTCATATATTCCGAGAATCGCGGAGACAATGCAAGAAGCAAGGAGCGATACGGCGCGGCGGAGCGCATTCCGCGCGCAGTGAAAGCGCACCTGCTGGCTGCATCACGCACAAATAACATTAAACGTTTTTTTACCGAAAAAGTAGGGAAGGAATACGTGTAAATAAGAAGTTGCACTTACATCTACCTATTTGAATCTACAAAACAAGTGTACATTTCATACGGTCATTATTTCAATCGATCAACCGAAACATAATGGCTGTAATGGATTCACTTGATCATCTTCATACAAACGTCATGGCAACCTTGGCACAGCTTCCGGACCAAATATGTAATGGATTGGACACGCGACGAAGACTAAAGACTGCCCATTAAGTTATTGTGCTCGGTCCGAGTCGGCGACGGCGACTGAGCCGTGAAGCGTAATCGAATGTCACATCCCGTCGGCCGTGGCCGTGCTCAACAACAAACTTGCGATTCGTTTGCTATTTCTTGGCGTGTTCCGTCGTCATAATGGTTTTACAATGACCGCAATATTAACGACCCACTGGGTCTGTATAAGGCGGCACAGTTTAGAGGTCAGCACGGTTCAGGTTGCATGTAGCTGCATTGTGCGTGAGTCTGCGCGCCCCCAGGCCCGGCGCATCGTCGTAGGCACGTATGCGTCGGTTTACACACAGCAACATAGAATCCACCATCACCCTAAAGTTAAAGATATATTTTCAGAAGTTGGTTATACTAGATATTTCTAAATCATAAGCTTATCTATAGAGATATACATAACATTATCCTAGAATCTAAGTTTGTATTTATATATTTATGGTACCGATAGCAGTGAGCGTAAGTTATCTCTCTCCAGCGAAAGCTCCGTCGCATCCTGCAGTCCCATGTCTACGTCAAGAAATCAGGGCCTGCGAAATCTTCACAACACATGTGAACTTCAATACATATAAATTATAGGTAAGTACCTGGTGCGCACACGCTCGCGTCGGGGCCGCGCGGCGTCTGCGCCTACAATTATTGCCAATTGACCGCCATTTTTGCGCCGGCCAGCCAGCTCGCTCTGTGCACGTACACACATACATATAATACAATGTAAGTACTATATTTAAAAGCAATTTTCTGCCATCCTTGGTTCGTGACACGATTATTCTTCGATCTAGGTGCGTTGCAGCACAACATAAATTCGTAGTTGCAGTTTAACATTACACATGCACGACATTTAGTAATATGACTTATATGTATTCTTGTAAGCATATAGAACTCAATAGTGATTAAAATAATATAAATACAATAAAACCTATTGTTTTCGAAGTATGACTTGTAAGATGCTAGTGACTATTAGATTCCTACTTAAATGTAGTTCATTATGATAAGATGATTTCAGAAACCAACAATGTTAATGCTCTATTTGACTACAGCAGACGTGAAATAGAAGACCTGGTGAAGTATTTGATGATTATGGGATAACATAGTAAACAGACGATTTTTCGCACGAGTTTCGGTGCCTATTGAGGCCTATTGAGGTAGGTATTATGGCAAAATTTACTAGTATATCCAATCATGTCTACGGACTATTTTTAAATATTTAAAACGTGAGGATATATTTGAAATAAAACTAATTTTACGGATTAAACTCGCGTGTATTGATATTCTATACAATGGAATTAGAGTCAAATAATAAACTAGCTTTTCTTGACATTCTGATTATGAGAAATCCAGATCATAGTTTAGGTCATACTGTGTATCGTAAAGCAACTCATACAGATAGGTACTTGAACGGTGATTCTCACCACCATCCTAGTCAGTTGTCTACCGTGGGGAAATCTTTGTTTCAGAGAGCACGAGGCATCTGTGATGACACACACCTGGCAGCTGAGCTTCAGCATGTCAGGCGCGTACTACGGAGCAACAAACTCCAAATACCACGAACGCGGAACAGAAGCCGAGTGAAGCCAACTACAGTGGAGCGACAGCCAGCAGTACTACCATACATGAAGGGTGTCACTGACAAGATTGGACACATCTTGAAGCGTGCTTCCATAAATACCTACTTCAAGCCGCCGAAGAAGATTAACCAATTTTTACCACCTGTCAAGTGTAATATTCCTCTTCAAGATGCAGGCATATACAAGCTAGACTGTGAGTGTGGCCTCTCATACATTGGTCAAACAAAGAGAAGTGTTAGTACCCGGGTCAAGGAACATATGGCTGACGTCAAACATAGGCGAGAAACTAAGTCTGCAGTATGTGAACATGCACTAGACGGACCCAACCATTATATCCGGTTTGACAAACCTCAAATCCTCGTGAAAGAGCAACGTTTTGTCCCTAGGATGCTGAGAGAAGCTATTGAGATTAAAAAACATCCTAATTTCAATAGAGAAGATGGTTGGAGTGTACCACCTGCTTGGGATCCTATCATGAAGACCATAATATCCCAAGCCCGTCAAAAACAACAACATATTGCAAGACCTAACAATGTTGTGAGTTCTGTATGCGTGAATCGGAACACACAAAATATCACACCAAATGACGGTAGTAATTAAACTCACTAATAAAGACACCTGTCAACTTTAGTCTTAACCGTGACCACGAGCGCTGTAAAGAGCTCGAAACGTCGGATCTCTAAATAATGTTTAGAATATCAATACACGCGAGTTTAATCCGTAAAATTAGTTTTATTTCAAATGTGTAGTGCTCGCGCAAATAAAAATAGACAATACTATGTGAGGATATAATTATTTATTTAGGGTACTTAAAACATGTTTGTAATTAATTAATGCGATTCCTCCCTTTTATAAACAGTAAACATTATTCCTATATCAATGAACTTTAGTATTTGTACGTTCGCACAAGGTCACTCGCAGCGGCCGACTCGGGCCCGGAACTTGAAAGCTCTCTCCCGCCCGAAGCGCCGACGAGCGCAACGCGGCTTTCTCCGACCGCGGAGCCTAGCGCACGCCGCATGTTCATCTCCGTGCATCCTCTGACTTATCTGATGCTGCATATATTCAACTGACTAATGTTATATGATACGCGAGTCCATTAACTTACGTTCAAGAAAGGTCAACTAACCAATAAAGTTCCCAAAAAGACGTTGCGATTGTGAATCATCTTGCATATTCATAAGCATAAGTTATGGGTAGGTACTTAGTTAATACTACCTACTCCAGCTCACTCGTACATAAGGCACTGTATATTTTTTGTTTGAAGATTACAAGTGTGTCTGTTAGTCAACGTCGATCCTCAGTTTAGCAGAATGCAAAAGCATTGTGCTAACTGTAACCTCGATAACCTCGTGCGTGGCAACATGTAGGTAAAGTATATTATGTCAGTAGTGTCAGAGCGCGGGCACAGGCGTCTTTGTTCCCGGGCGCACGTACTTGTACTTTCTAAAGGCATTGTGCGCGGGCGCAGTGAATCGTGAACGCAGCTGCGCGACCGGTCCGCGCGCCGCCGCCGCCGCCGCCCGCCGCCCGCGACGCCAAGTCGTCTACACTAAAGTGTAAACAATAAAAACGCAATGCGACAGAGAATTCAACCAGAAAAGCTTTAATAAGATCGTATTGATCTGCTTAGGCCTACTTATATCTATGGGAAGTTCCCTATGTACGTCCTGCAAATTGATCGTGTGTTTAAATGTAAAAAAGCTTTTTTTTAAAATTTTAGAATACATCGACATTTGTAGTATTAATGCTCCATACGAGTATATTTCTACGAAAAAAGGTCCTGACAGGCAGACGACGACGTGTGACTTAAGAACATTGTTGATAGAAATTCCGAATAAAATATATGAACGCACTTAAAGTTAAGAAAGATTTTCAACATCAGATCGTTAAATAGTACGTTACTTATTATTGATTAGTATCGAAAGTGTGGGTACACCGCAGATGCAATATCTTTGAGCTTGATAACAAGTGCAGCAGCGGTGTGGCAGCGGGCCGGCCGGGTCGACGGCCGCGGCGCAAGGTCGCCCGGCGCCGCGCTAGCTCTTCCTGTTGCGATGCTTCCCTTCACAACACCTTGGTTTGATTTCTTTTCGCTAAACACCTAGGTAAGCATTTACGTTGTTTTATGAATAATCAGATAGGCCATTTGATTCTAACAACTTGTATAATCAGTATCATAAACCAGAAAATACCGAGAAATATTCTGTGTTTTCGTTTGCTTTGGCGGAGGAGAGCATCTAAGCGTTAAATGATAATAAAAAGCTAGTCTACTAGCGGGTAGTAAACTTAGCTAACTTAGATATTTCAATTTTTACATTATCATAAAAATAAAATGTCTAAGACTGACGCTATAAGACACACAAAACCATTCATGAGTCTTACTTCGTAGTCTCGAGATTAGTAACCTGCAGCGCATACGCAATGTTTGTCATCCCAAAAATGTGAAAGGCGATCTTTGCATCGCCGCAGCGGCGAGGAGCGGCATTCCTCAGATAAGCCGAGCTACGCGTTCACCGACAATTTGTACTAAACGATGTCCATCAGGCGTTATCTTGTTATCGCCCTGTCTATGGCGCAGCGCCGATAGCCCCGACCCCACGCAGCCCTGCGCCCTTATCGCCCTGCAAGTATTTATGGCGCTGGAGATGCGCCGGTGGCTTCGATGTTTACGTTAAATGGCGCGCGATATCGGCGTTAGGCATTTATGCAGATTGATTCATGGCTCGCTTTTGAATGGCTTCAACTTCGCGTCGGCCCCAGCCAGCTATCAGCCACACACGACCGGCCTGATATTAAATTCGAAAACTGTCGGTGCGACACTCGATGTAGCGAATTTTTTTTACAAGTAATAGTTTCTAGCATGTTGACTTTGACTTTGTTCATAAAATTACCTCATAACTCCTACAGAATATTTTGTTATGAATCATGCAAAATTTATTATATCATGTTGCGAGTTATAGACTGATGGTTATTTCATCAGTACCATTTGATATCATTAATGTAGTCCGTATCAATTCCAAAAGATTTTGTAACTTTATCGTTATAAGAACGTGGTAATCTTCTAATGGTGTGGAAAGAAATACGATAAGAAGATCTCTTTACGAATAATGTAGGTAGATATTTATTGAAGTACAATAAAATCTGGACCAGTTTTTCTTTTCAACAAGCAAATCATCAGCAAACGATTAAGCTAAGATATTAGTGTTGATTTAATTTGGAAAATTATTTAGCCCTGTTATTGAATCATTGATGTAGTGAATGTAAAGCGATAATATCTGTGATGGTATTGGAGAGCCGCGAGTGCCGCAACAGCGCGTCGGCACGTCAGCGGCCGCCCCGCCACGCTTGCGCAATATTGATCACTTTAGTATGTACTTCGTTTACTTTCCCAAGCCATTGTCTATTTTTGCATCATTGCTTGTCTTCAACTAGTGTACCTACCTACATACCCTTTCCTTAAAAATGTATATACGTATACTGTATGTATAACGATATGAAATAACTTCCTAAATAATTTAATGCCAAGCACACTCTATTAAACATTTTAAATCAGATATAATTTTAGAACATAAATAGATAGTTTTTAAATAATGTTTTCGTAGATAAATAAGTGTTTCCTAGAATAGCACCTGCCGGCCGCGCCGTGTCCGCGCGCTCCTACAAAAGAGTTTAACGCGCACATGCCTTTACTGTTTTTTGCCTAACGTTTAATCAATGCCGTATATGAATAATTGATGTTAAAGCAGCCGTATTTCATTATCTATTCTTATGTATATAATAACTCGATTGTGATTAAGGAGATTACTGATAATCAAGGTGGGTAGAAAAATCAAACTATTAACAACAGAGATAAATTTTATGATATATTTCTGTTTAACAGCCAATCGAACGGGGCAAGAGCGACCCCGACTCTCGTCGGGTACAATTTAGATACATACAATATCTACATTCATAACATACATATACAGAGGTCGCGACCGGCGGAGGCTCTCCGCGGCTTGCTCAGAGCCGAGCCTCGCGCGGTCCACACGAAATACAAAAATAATACTGAACAATAAATACGTCAAAGCGTCCAACACTGTGCGCTGCTTAATCTACTCCGTACAGCGAATTTCAAAGAAACCATCACTTACGTTTTCCGAGTATACTTTAATCCTTAAGGATTACAGAAATCTTTACCATCCTTCACCGGATAGAAATCAAATGGAAGGAACACAGGCAGTGTACCAAAAAATGCCGTTATAAAAACAGTTCACAAGCACTGCACAATTTTGGTGTCAAAGTTTTGAACGCAAACCGAGCGGCGTACGCTTATCACTGAGTGAGCCACAGCTTGGGTCCGGCGGGCTCAGCACACGGTCTCCATGGGGATCTTGGCGGGCGCGGGGTCGGGCGCGGGCGGCGCCGCCGTGGTGTGCGTGAGCGACTCGCCGCACGAGGGCAGGTGCGTGGAGGAGTGCGTGGCGCGCGCGGCGGGCGGCGGCGGCGCGCGGCCCAGCCAGCGCCGGCAGCACGCGGCGCCCGCGCAGCGCCGCAGCGCCGCCCACGCGTGCGGCTGGCAGCCCACCACCAGGAAGATGAACACGCCCTGCAGCGCGTTCAGCAGGTCCGTCGCGTACCACACGTAGTCGGGCCCGCCGCACGCCCACGAGACCACGTCCGCGCCCCACGTCACGCCCATCACCACCACCAGCTTGGCGCACACGCGCCCCAGCGCCGCCCTGCACACATACACAAACATTTTAGACCATTCTAAACATCGGCATCGCTTCAGTTGTCATGTAATACGTGAATTTATTGACTTTCTAAAAAACGCACTGAATATAATTTTTGGGATGTTGAGAACTATACCTATTATACCAATATAATCTACCATTGCAGAAACGAATGTGAACACTAACCTCTCAGAAGTAGACTTGACTTCGTCGCGGCGCCAGAGGCCGCAGGTGAGCTGGCGCGTGGTGGACACGAAGAGCGCCAGGTTGACGAGCAGCAGCACGCCGACGGGGCCGAAGAAGTACACGAAGATCTCCATGTCGCCGTAGAACCAGCAGCGCTGCACGGCGAAGCGCGGGCGCAGGAAGGGCGCGGCGCCGGACGGCGGCAGGTGGTCCAGCAGCGCCGCCGCGCCCGCCAGCAGCAGCGGCCCGCCCCACGCGTACAGCATGTACACGCGCAGGCGCCACGCCTCCTGCCCGCGCTCCAGGCTCGTCGGCCGGAAGTCGCTGCAACCACACCGGCGTCAGCCACAACTCACTCACACACATCATCATCAGCCCATATACGTCCTCAATGCTGGGGCGCGGGCCTACCCTACCCTAAACCAGGGCGATCAGGCCTTAGTCAACCACGTTGGTCAAGTACGGGTTGGTCGACTACACAACCTTAGAATTTCTATGTAGGTGTGCAGGTTTCCTCACGATGTTTTCCTTCACCGTTAAAACGTCAAAAAATCGTACATATGAATTTCACATTTGAAAAATACAGTGATACGTGGCGGAGTTTGCACTGGCGACGTCTCGCATCGCAAGCAAGGACCTTAACCACTCGGCCATCAACTCTTTTGTCATGGCACTCACTTTGCCTCATATAATGCTGCCAGAGCAGTTTAAATACATAGTTTTGCCTATTGATTACAAGTGCACCTAAGAAAATAGTTAAATTCGTAGGGAAGCGTCGTCAATAATTGTCCTAACAATATTAACTTATGATAATGATACACAACACGATTTTATTTACGTTAAGAGAAGTCAGTGTAAATTTAATTAGAGCTTTGTTATTTTTTTCACATTGAACAATATCTTGGCTGCCGAGTACGACGACGTAAATCGAGAGCGCGGCAGCATTTTGAAGAGGTCATCAAATTCGACCTAACAATACTTTAAACACAGTATTGTTCCGGCTCCCAAGGAGGCCAGTAAAGGGCACATTTTATGATTTCCCGATACTCGGCCAATATCTATGCTAATCCTTGTGTCCTCCTTCTCCTTTAGCATTACCCCGGCTTTGCGAAACAAGATTTATAGTTTTTACTTTTTATATTAACAAGAATTTCAGGGCAATCGACGTAAAACTACGGTTGACTAATTAATTACTAATTGTTGTAAACACGTTATTTAGGTAGACCTACAGTATGGTCCTAATTTTATGTATCTCGCAATGTAACCATTAACTGTCAGATT
Organism: Maruca vitrata; assembly: GCA_039566165.1. NCBI lineage: Eukaryota > Metazoa > Arthropoda > Insecta > Lepidoptera > Crambidae > Maruca > Maruca vitrata. Next base: position 17,244,539 of record CM076918.1, on the reverse strand, counting down.
TTGGCTATTATTTCACCAAATACAGAATTTAATTATCAAAGACATGTCGTAGATCAATTATATCATGTTATAGCAAAGACTGAGGAAATAGGTGTAAACATCTGCAATAATCAATCAAGACAATGAACAAAGGCCGCGGCAGGGACTGATGTTATCGATGTGTAGGTACGCGGCACAATGAGCACATTGAAGGACTACCTAATTGGAACGGAATGTAGACTATCATCGCACCGCACGGCATGTTTGTACTTACTAATCCTAATACTTGACTCGGTGGAGCCTAGCTTTAGCCAATGAGTAAGTGGTAGGATAGCATCTATATAACTCAAAATATACTACGTGCTCTGGATTAAAAGCTAAGCAAGTAGACATTCGTGTGTTGTAAATAAGGAAAGGATTATGTGTATACTGAGTACATGCATAAGAGCATGTACTTAATTTATAGTCCTTCGAAACAGATAAGATCAATCAAGATAAATGTAAGATGAGAGCATCTTAACGCCGTTGTTTCAACGGGAATTTCCGAGGGAAACCGCCTGTTCAAACCCTGCACTACATCTTTAATGTACATTTATTTTACGTTCTTACGGCGAAGGAAGTTAGCACTTGGAAAGCTCTCATACATGAGCTAATGATAAGCCAGACAAACATTAACTCCAGACGAATTAGAACTGGGACTTATGGGTAAATAGTGTCCAGTCAGGAATATTTATTATACTATTTAATAAGTTGGCAACTTACCGGAACGTCCACCAGATGTTGAAGCACATCGTATTGAGCCAGAAGAACGCCGAGAGGAACAGGAAATGCATACAGACGGCTGCGCGGCACATGGAACAAACGGACACGGTCAGCACGAGCACGCACTCCAACACCAGGAACCTCCGGCACGAGAACGAGGCTCACCCAGCGCGCGGCACAGCGTCGGCGGCACGCGGTCGCTCGCCAGCTGCGTGGCGGCCAGCAGCACGTCGCCCAGCATCAGCGCCGCCACGTAGTGCGTCTGGCAGCGCCAGTGCAGCGCGTGGTGCGCCGCCGGCAGCGCGAAGCCCGCCGCCAGCGTCGCCGCCAGGAACGCCGCGCCCACCGCCAGCCCCGCGCCGTACACCACGTGCCGCGCCGCCTGCGCCGGCCGCGCGCGCGCCGCGCCCGCGCACGCCAGCACGCGCGCGCCCGCCTCGCCCTGCACCGCCTCCGCGCACCACGCGCCCGGCGCCAGCCGCGCGCCGCCCGCCAGCCGCAGCGAGCCCTCCGCGCCCAGCGCCGCGCCCGCCAGCGCGCCCGCCACGGCGTAGCGCGAGCCCTCCGCGCACGCCGGCCAGCCGCCGCCCACGCCGCTGCCGTTCGCCAGCGCGCGCAGCTCCTCCAGCGCGCCCGCCGCGCGCGCCGCGTCCTCCACGCACTTGTGCCCGTCGAACGTGCTCGTCTCCGGGCAGCACTTGGACGGCGGCCACGGCACGTCCTCCGCGCACACCAGCGCCACGGCCACGTCCGTGCAGTACCGGTCCGGCGGGAGGGCGGCTTCCGCGCTTCGCAGCAGGAGCGAGCCGTTGTTCGCGAGCAGCGCGTAGAACGCAGAGTGCTCCGGGATCGCTCGGATCTCGTCGCAGGCCGGGACGGCGCCGTCGGCGAGCTTCCAGTGCGGCGGGAGCTGGCCGCGCGGCAGGAAGGTCCCGCGCGCGGGCGCGTACACGAGCGGCGCCCAGGCGGCGGGCGCGGCGGCGGCGCGGCAGGCGGCCAGGGCGCGCGCGCGCGGCGGCAGCAGCTCGTCGCGCAGCTCCTCGTGCGCCAGCTGCTGGCCGGCGGGGCAGCAGCGCGGCACGGCGGGCGCCGCGGGCCGCGCGCCGCCGGCCGCCGCCCACCAGGCGCTCCACACCACGAGACACGTCCAAATCATCCCGTCGAGGGTCCGACGCTCACCGGTTTCGGGAACGCAACGATGCTGACATTTTTATACCATGTTGATTGATGGACGTATTTAAACACTTAGGTATAATAATTAGAGGAGTTATCCAATTGTATCCACTTTAAAATTAATGTTATACACGCTAGACAGAACACAAGCAGTAAACATATTCGCCGCGCGAGCGAAGTCGAACACGTGTGAAGGGTTCCAGCGAGCGGTCGACGCGTGCTCCCGCCGCGAGCGCCGGCACGAGACTGGCGCGGCGGAGGACGCGCGGCCGCGGCTCAGCTGATGCGAGCGGGACGCACACCCAACAATAACAAACGCTACAGTCACAGCGGGTACATGCACTTTATTGCACATGAGTTGCACGCCATAGCTTTGAAAAGCTCGCGGCAAAACAACCACAACTGCGCGTATGATTTTGTTCGGCGAAAGATTAAGGACCAATATCACGATTGATCAATATCACGGTAAGTGCCATTGGGTAGTTACAGTTTTATTGTAACATGCTGCTTACCTGCGATGTTCATATACTTACATAAAGACTAAAAATGTTTAAAATATAGTGAGAAAATAAAAGTTTTACGTACAATCTAAAAAATTTACTTTTACTTTTGACTTTAATAAGCCAATTTGCCCGAAACCAAGACTTAAAACTAAGACTTAGTGCAATACATATAAACAAAATATTAATAAATATAGATATACACCGTGAAATTTTAGTGGTTGTTTTCCCGTGGCAGAACGACTTGCCTTTAGTAATACTATCGAATCATGCAAATTATTCCGCGAAAAAAAAAATTTTTTTTTTTCGATTTTTCGGAATAATAATTTTCCAACTCGAAAACGAGAGAAGCTATCGTTGTTTTTGAAGATGTGACGTATTCAGGTACTGCTTGCCGCATGAAATCGATGCTTAAAGCTAAAGAAGCTCTTCACCCTAAGTCATAAAGCGGTTCGAACGTGTTTTCGAGTTACGGTTAAATCTTTCGTAAAACCGGCATTTTTTGATTATACCAAAAAAGAACTGCACACATCTTTTGTACTACTAAGATAGAATCATTTTACTGCGGGAAAACAACCACTAAAATTTCACGGTGTAGAAATGTGGTTAAATACACAGATTCTGTAAACTTCGAAAATAAAAATTATTGTCTTAATGTTTGTTTGTTTAATGTAAATTAATGTTAAGTTTAATCTCATGCCCTCATGTTGCAGTGCCTGGAAAGGGCAACTAAGTTATTAAGCTCATATTATTGTAAGACCTGTAATTTACACTTAGGTTGCAATTAGGGTTGCCAACCGTACTCTAAAATAGAGTATTGTCCTCTATATCATGTAGGTGTACTCTATAATCTATAAACCTAATAAAGTACGCAAAAATACCCTTTTTTACAAAATGTTTACTAAAACTAGTGCACGTCTGTAATAATATGCAAAAATCTTTAATCAGTATAAAAAAAGTTCACTATTTACCGTTTATAAAGTAAAAAATAAATGATACTCTTTTTGTAAGTCGCTACTCTTTATTTGCCTCCTTTAAAATAATATTTACTTTATTTCTGCTAAAAAAAAGTTGGCAACCCTAGTTGCAATAAAAACTTTGACTTTGACTTTGAACCTCAAATGTACAAAGGTGGAAAGTTCTAAATTTATAATTTACTAGTGGCCCGCCCTCGCTTCGCTTCGGATAATTCTTTCTTAGCGGATGCCTACGTCATAATATCTTCCTGCATGCCAAATATCAGCCCGATCCATACAGTGGTTTGGGCTGTACGTTGATAGATTAACACTATGTCAGTCACCTTTGAGTTATATAAATTAAGAATACATTGACTCCCCGTCCGTACCCCAGTGACGCTTACATGAAGCCTAAGTCGCATGCTGGCTAGCTGAGCGCGGTGAGCGGCAACCACGCGACTTTTTACTTGCATTTTTAAACTCGTGATTTCTTCCGAATTAAATGTCCGAATAGAGTAATTCAAAAAGTTTTAAAAAGGTATTGAAGCCTTCTTGAATATAAAGTAATTTATTTTGATAAAAATTAATACCAAGGTACAAATAAAGAGCCTTTTCAAGCGGCGGCAAATAAATTAAATTTTTAGATTAAAAAACTGCTTACTGTGACATAACTATAATATTTAGACATATGCTGTCGCGACACTTTTTGTTGATAATGATGAGTTCTGCAAAGTCGTAATAAATGATTTTGTTCTATCATCAATAGTTTTCGCAGCGCACGCGACGTAAGGAATTTTTCAGGTCATTTTTTTACACCTTTGGTTACATTATTGGAGTTTTAGTAAGGATCCCTAATTTTTTAAAAATAAAATGTAGCCCATGTTACTCGGGGATAATGTAGCTTTCCAAAGGTGAAAGAATTTTTTAAATCGGTCCAGTAGTTTCGGAGCCTATTCATTACAAACAAACATACAAACAAATCTTTCCTCTTTATAATATTATCTCCTCTTCCTTCTCTCTTCTATCCTCTTTATAGTATAGATAGTATAGACTAGTGACCCGCCCTCGCTTCGCTTCGGGTATATTATTAATAAAAACATTCCTCTTAAATCCCTCTATCTATTAAAAGAAACCGCATCAAAATCCGTTGTGTATTTTTTAAGATTTAAGCATACATAGGGACAAACAGACGCGGGTAACGACTTTGCTTTATGCTATGTAGTAATATTGCAATCAAAAATCGCAGAATAGGTACAACAACATATTAATACGTCATGTATCCAAAAAAAACAGAATAATGGCCTTTTTTGCGGGCCACCCTATAACAAAGTTAAGGAGCTCAAAAGGTCCGTTGTGTAAATGTGACGTAGTTTTACACGCAGCCATAACTCTTCCATCAAAAAGTCTGTTTACGTGGAAGGGACAGGCAAACCTTCTACCACAGATTATAAAATACTTAACTACTACCATTAAACGGTTGTAACTCGTCCATATCGTCTCAATTTGTGTTTCTTCTGTTTTAACCGTTCAGAGACTTCAGAGTATTCACAACCGACTTAAAAAGGAGAAGGTTCTCAATTAGTCTGAATATTTTTTTAATAATATCATTACACTAGGTGTGTCAGGGACATTGTCTGCATTTCCCCCCGTTTCTTTACACATATTTCTTTGCTCCTATTGGTCGTAGCGTGATGTTGTATAGGTATCCTTGTAATAGGTATAAGATAAAATAGTTCGAAGAATTAATATTGTAACATGACCCTATAATATGATATAATTCTATATATGGTAATTGAGGTTGTAATAGTATCTAAGTATAAACATCTGTAACCTGAAGCCTAGCCTACATACCGTAGAGGGCAACAACCTATGACACCATCTAGGTACTCATACTATGAGTCATGTAAACCCTAATTAATTACTATATATAGGGTCCATTTATTAAAATACAGTCAGTCTTAAAACCAACTCCTTGTATTTAATTTCTCTCCCGCGTACCGCTATCACATGGCGACCCTGCCAGTGCGGCTCGCTTTAGGTTCGGGTTAAAGTTACTAATATGGATAGGCGCCGGTAGTGATCCATAATTAGTTGGGTGTCTTATAACATTAAACAAAAAACAATGTTTCGTCTCTAAGATGGGAAAACAATACAGTACTCCTATACCGCCGGCTGCTCCTGCAGGTCATAGTGATATTTATAATCAATTCGGGAAAACGAACACTATCGAACAAAATACTTCGATCACCCAGGGAATCACAAATATAAATTTCTATTTGAGCATATTCGTATTGACAATAATTCTAATAGTTGTTTTCGTACTTATACGATACTGCATTTTATCCATAAATAAGAAGATTGAAAGAAGAGCGCGCAGCCAGGTTGTAGACTTGAGAAAAATTGGTGCGTAAAGAAGATAGAAGTATGGAGCAGTACATGAAGGAGATAGCAAAGCACATGGAAATATTCAGTGAAATTTATGAAATAAAGTGCCAAGGTATCCGAATAGGGAACAACCAAGGAAGAACTGTTGTCGAAGCATTTATAGAAGGCAGGAAAGGTCATTATCGGCTATGCCCAGGGAAGATAAATAGCCGATCATTCAGCCTGATGTCTAACTCACTGGATATCGAGTTGCATGATGGGACAACTGCAGTAGCCCAGCTGACGTTGCTGAACGAAGGGAGACTATGCTGGATTTGGAAGATTGAGTGGGAACGTGACTCTACGTACAATAAATGGTAGTGAGTGGTAGTGTGTAGTGTTTGTGAAAAAAAAAATACTGAGCAACGCGACAATATAAGGACAATAAGAAAAACTTATTATGTAAGTACGTAGTCTAATGATTAGTTTTTTATCCTTTTTGTATTCGTCGTATTAAGTAAAGTAAAATAAAATAATGTGTTAATTAAATGGCAGATGAAATCAAATCGCTTATTACTAAGTTAAAAGAAGTTAGAACTTATTTAATAAAGTTAGGTCCGAAAAGGCGGAAAGGCGAAATCTTACTTAAAAAAGCGGATGAAAGTTATGTGCTATTTTCAAATTTTTCTTCTGTTCTAGCGATAATAAGCGAACAAATAAAACTAGGTAAATCTGACAAAGAAACAGAGGAAAATATAAGTGAATTAAGTAAAGAATTTCGTAAGTTGTACGACGAAGTCAAAAAATTGTGTGAGGTTGTAGAAATGGAAGCTTTTAGCTTAAAGACAGCGTTAGCCTTATTGCCATTAATGACAGATGACGAAACGGTTACGCGACAGTTGATCGATAACATAGAATACTATGGATCCACACTGTCAGACTCAGCCTGTAAGACAAAATTAATTAACTTTGTATTAAAAAGTCGACTTTCGCAAGCAGGAAAATTAAAATTATCAGAATCATACGCGACCATACAGGAATTAATTCAGGATATGAGATGTAAATTACTTGCGCAAAAATCGGCAAATGCAATCCAAATTAAGTTGCAACAGTTGAAACAAAATGACAGAAATATTAATGACTTTGGTCAAGAACTTTCACAGTTATTTGTTGATCTAACGATTTCACAGTCAAAAGGCGATGCCAATAGTTATAAAGTATTAAAACCTTTGAATGAAAAGATGGCTATAAAAAGATTTGCCGATGGACTACGAAATCGCAGATTGAGCACCATCATTGCAGCTAAAAACTTCGAGTCACTAAAGGATGCTGTACAAGCTGCGCTAGATGAAGAAGTAACAACGACAAGTTCCGACGTAATAGGTACGTATAACTCATATCAATCTAGATTTATTTATCAAGTTAGACGTCAACCCAAGGGAAGCTTCAGAGGAAACTTCAGAGGAAATTACAGAGGAAGCTACAGAAGAGAGTCCAACTTTACATCTAGAGATAACGGCTATAAACGACAAACATATTCGCAGTATAGAGGTAACGGAAAAGCACACTATAGAGGACGTGGCAACCAGAGAAGAAACCAGTCAAGTGAGTACTATAATAATCAAAGAGGATACAATAGGGGGCGACATCACCCTAGGGTTAATATCTTGTCGGAAAACACAGAAATAGAAAATAATAAAGGTTGTGATACGGAAGTAAATGAAAACAAGTTTTTTCGGGACTAATGCCATACTATCCGGAGGTAATACAATTACACTCGAATTAAATACAAACAATATAAAATGTTCATGGTTAATAGACACAGGTGCAACAATCTCAGCTGTAAAATATAGTTATATTAAAAATCAAAACGTTCCAATAACTAAGGATAGAATGATAATCAAAGGTATTGGAGGTAATTTAGAATCAATTGGATACGTTAAATTAAAAATTCAAATAGGAGAAGAAATAATAGAACAAGTAGTGTATGTATTTAACTCATTACCATGTACAACAATAGGAATTTTAGGACATAACTTTTTAGATAAATATAAAGCAGAAATAAATTATGGGAAGAAAACCATTTCGTTATTAATTAATAATAATAAGACAATAACTTTAAAATACAATAAAACGGGGATGCAAACGTGTTATAATTTAGAAAAACGATCAGAGTCAATTTATTATATTAATACTGATCAAGTTGATGAGTGTGTAATATGTGCGGAAGAAATATGTAAAGGTGTATTCATAGCAAGCACAATTGTAAAACCAACAAATGGTAAAATACCTGTTCAGATTTTAAATACCAACCAAGAAGATGTGCAAATAAGTGAGTTGAATCCAAAGGTGCATAATCTTGATGACTATAATTATTGTTATTTCGGTGATAATATAAAAGACGCAGAAAGGGTAAAGAAAGTACTAAAGCAACTTAACCTAAAACATTTAACATTCGAAGAACAAATAGAAATAGAAAAAATATGTGCAAAATATGCTAACATTTTTCAATTACCGGAAGATAAGTTGACAGTTACTAATACATATAAGCATAATATTCAATTGAAACCTAACGTAGAACCAGTTTTTGTTAAAAATTATCGATTGCCGCATTCACAGAAGAAAGAAATTGACAAACAAATACAAAAAATGTTAGTGGATGGAATAATAGAACCAGCACAAAGTGAATGGTCGAGTCCAATTTTGTTAGTGCCTAAAAACCTGATGCATCGCAGGAGAAAAAATGGAGACTTGTGATCGATTACAGAAAACTTAACGAACGCATACAAGATGATAAGTTCCCTCTCCCAAATATAACAGAAATATTAGATTCATTGTCAGGATCGATATATTTTAGTCATCTAGACTTATTTTCAGGTTATTACCAGCAAGAATTAGAATTGGACTCAAGAAAGTATACAGCATTTAATTCAGGACAATACCAAATGACCCGTATGCCGATGGGACTTAAGACAAGTCCAAGTGCGTTTAGCAGAATGATAACTTTGGCAATGTCCGGTCTAACCTATGAAAAATGTTTTGTCTATTTAGATGATATAGTAATTTTTGGAAGAAGTTTGGAAATACATAATAGAAATCTAATACAAGTTTTTGAAAGGTTACAAAAAGTCAATCTTAAATTAAATCCGTTAAAATGCGAATTTTTGAGAAAGGAAGTTTTATATTTAGGACATGTAGTGTCTGCAGAAGGAATTTTACCGGATCCTGAAAAAATTAAGGCAATACAGGAATATCCTGTGCCAAGAAGCGAGAAGGAAGTAAAGAGTTTTGTTGCTTTGGCTAACTATTATAGAAAATTTATACAAAATTTTGCAGAAAAAGCATTTCATTTAAACAAATTAGGAAGAAAAAGATGTAAAATTTAAATGGGATGACAATTGCCAGCGGTCATTTCAAGAATTAAAAAATGCTATTATAACACCGCCTGTATTGCAATATCCTGATTTTAGCGAAGAAAATGAATTTATTTTGCATACAGATGCCTCAGGCTACGCGATAGGTGCTGTTCTATCTAACAGTAATGGAAAGCCTGTAGCTTATGCAAGCAGAAGTCTAAATAAAGCAGAGAGTAACTACGCCACTATAGAAAAGGAACTATTGGCAATCGTTTGGGCAACAAAACATTTTCGCCCATATTTATATGGTAGACATTTTAAAGTTAAAACAGATCACAAGCCTTTGATATATCTTTTCAACATGAAGGATCCATCAAGTCGATTACTTAAGTTTAGACTAGCGTTAGAAGAATATGATTTTACGGTTGAGTATATTAAGGGTAAAGAAAACACCGCAGCTGATGTATTATCGCGGATAAAAATAACATCAAAAGAACTAAAGGAAATGAATGAATGTTTATACGTAGTTACCAGGTCAATGACAAAACGAATAAATGAAGAAAAGGACAATGACGAGTCAATTAATAAGGATTCTATGCACAAAAGGTCTGATCATCCTAGAGTGGTAGAACTTATGACCAAACCTAGGGAATGTGTAGAATTAAGATTTATTACGAAAAAAGAGCTCTATAAAATAAATAAAAGTAACAAAATGAATGTAAAGGAATCAGAAAAGTTGATATATTTAAAAGAAGGAAAAACGTTATATATAAAACCTTTTTCTCCATCGCAAACGACGCGACGCGCCTTTGTGCGAGAACTTGGTATAAAATGTGAAGAATGGAATATAAATAAAATATTTGTAATGAAAAATGAGAATAATAATATATTTGTAGGAAAGCTAGCAAATGAAATAACAAAGACAAAGAAATGGACCGGTCCCCGATTATGTATAATAAATGATGTAATAAGAATAAATGATAAAGATGAAAAAAAAATTATATTAAATGATTTTCACATATTGCCTACAAGTGGCCATGCTGGGGAAAAGAAAATGTATAACAATATAAAAAGAAGATACTTTTGGTCAGGTGTAGAAGAGGATATAAAGAACTATGTACAAAAGTGTGAGAAATGTCAGAAAGAAAAATATTCAAGATATACTAAGGAACCAATGACAATAACAACAACAGCTACACAAGCATTTCAAAAAATATTTATGGACGTCGTTGGACCATTAGAAAGAGATGAAGAAAATTTTTCATACATTCTTACTATACAATGTGAATTAACAAAATATATTGAAGCCTATCCTATGGAAACAAAAAGCACGAAAGAGGTTGCAGAAAAGTTTGTTAATAACTTCATTCTTCGGTTCGGGATACCCGAAGTCATTGCTACAGACAGAGGAACAGAATTTATATCTTCAACATTCCAAGAGGTATGTAACTTACTGCAGATAAAGAAACTTACATCCACAGCTTACCATCATCAAAGTATTGGCGCATTGGAAAACAGCCACAAAAGCCTAGGTACGTATTTACGTATTCAAACTGATAATCATAGTGGACATTGGAGTAAATGGATAGCGTATTGGTGTTTTGCGTATAATACGTCTGTCCATACAGAAACTAAATTTACACCATTCGAATTAGTATTCGGAAAGCAAGCCAATTTACCAAGTAATTTAACATCTCATCCAGAACCACTTTACAATCATGAAAGTTACCCTTTGGAATTGAAGTATAGTCTTCAGTTGTCACAAACGGAAGCAAGAGAAAACTTAATAAAAAGTAAAATGATAAGAAAAATAAGATATGATAAGAATTGTAATCCAGTAGTATATAAAGCTAATGATAAAGTATTAATTAAGAATGAAAATAGAAATAAACTGACCAGCATATATTCAGGTCCTTATGTAGTTGTAAGAGATATATCCCCAAATGTAGAGATCTTAGATAATGGAAAAATAAAATTAATACATAAAAATAGAACAAAACTGTTCAAAAACTGAAAAAAAAAAAAAAAAATTAAATGTAATATTATTTTTTTTTTTCTATGAAAAGGGAAGATGTAATAGGTATAAGATAAAATAGTTCGAAGAATTAATATTGTAACTAGGGCATCGAGCCCGGGTTTACCCGGTCCTAAAAACCCGGGTTTTTCCGGATTTTAAGAGTCACAAAAAACCCGGGTTTGAAAAACCAAAACCCGGGTTTTTCGGGTTTTTTAAATGCTTCAAAAACACGAACTATTCTGTAAATGTTGGTGTTGCCATCACTATCAGGTGATCCGTCTGTTTGTCGACCACCCATCATCATTATTATCAGCCCATTTCCGTCCACTGCTGGACACAGGCATCCCCAAATGCACGCCACTTCTCGTTTTCGGCTACTCGCATCCAGCTCCTACCAGCCGTCCTGCGCATATCATCACTCCACATGGCCTGAGAGCGTCCTACACTTCGTTTGCTGAAACGCGGTCTCCACTCTAGAACCCATTTACCCCAGCAGTTGCCGGTTTTATAGCTGATGGCAGAGCACTGCCACCTCAGCTTGCTGATGCGATGAGCTATGTCGACTTTGGTTCTCTGCTGGATCGCCTAACTTCCCTATTTTATTTGATCCCGCAGAGAAACAATGCGCATAGTTCTTTCCATAACCCGCTGAGCGACTATGAATTTGTGGATTAGCCGTGCCTGCCCTTCAGTGTCCACGTTTCGGCTCCATACATGACGGGTAGGACGCACTGACCGTCTTTAGGCTTTGTGGGATTGACGATGAGAAGACTCTGCGTAGTTTCCCAAATGCCCAGCTCAATTCATCTATTCAACTCGTCCTCAAAGATGTTTCGACCCAATTGCAGAGTCTGCCTAAGGTACACATATTTTTGAACACCTTCGAGGACGGTGCCGTGAACGTGACCTTGGTTTTGTCCAAGTGCATCCGTAGGCCGATGCGTGCAGAAGGTTCCGTCCTGTCGCTGACTTTGTTTCTGCTGCATATCAATGACATGTTGTCACCAGGCAATATCCATTGCTATGAAGACCTGGGGTAAAGCAGACCGAAACCAAGGAAAAGAGGAACCTTCTTCTCGCCGAACTTGACGGCGTCTTGAAGTGCATTTCCGAAGGGGGTGCATGCAATCTTGTCTAGTTCAACTTAGCATCCTGGGCATCGATGTTCGTTGCGACCTGAACCAGCGGGAATACAATGAGAGCGTCATTAGTTCAGCCTACCGCAAACTGGGGATCCTGAACTGAGTGCAGCGATTATTCACACCGGTGCAACTCTGCCTTTTGTATGAGGCACAAGTTCGCCCATTTGTGGAATATTTCTCTCACCTCTGGCATGGCTCCGCAAAATACTTGCTCGATGTTCTCAATAGGTTGCAGCTATCCGTGTTGTCGGTGACCTGGAGGTGTCCAAAACCCTGGAGCCTCTACAATTTCTTAGAGACATTGCCGTTCTAAGTGTTCTCTACCGTCTCTATAATGGGGAATGCTTTGAAGAGCTATTTCAGCTAGTCCCTTCTCTCCTTTCCACTCCCGAACGACACGTGCTGGACAGTGATGCCAACCACATACGATGCAGGCGCTGCGCTTCCTCATTTTTCCTGATGGTAAGTGGTAGTGAGATCCACATATGAGGTCGACAGGAACAAAAGACCAAAATAAGCCCGCCAGCGCCCAGGTACAGGGTGCCGGCCCTGGCGGGGCGCAGAAATGTCCAGACCAGTATCTAGTTTATTTCTCAAGGGCGCATTTTTGCACCTCGCACCTCACACCAGGCGCATTAAAGGCTAGTTACGACACTGTTTCAGACAATACGGATAACACGTCACTGCAACCTATCGAGGGCACCAAGCAAGTATTTTACTCTTGAAAATAGCTTGCTTGTAGACGTGGTTTAACAGGGAAATGGGTAGATAGTTCTTCAAAAGGGTTTTGTCACCCTTCCTACTCCACGCCTCCAGAGTTCTCCCTTCGAACAGGACAGCATTAAAAAGCCTTTGAAATTCCCTCACTACGGATTTACCTCCAGCTTTTAGCATGTTTCGTAATAGAAATAAAAAAATGTAACTAAAAACAAGAAGCTCGAAAAAAGCTCGAAAACCCGGGTTACCCGGGTTTCAGTTACATTGGAACCCGAAAACCCGGGTTTTGAAAATTGAACGGGTTTTCGATGCCCTAATTGTAACATGACCCTATAATATGATATAATTCTATATATGGTAATTGAGGTTGTAATAGTATCTAAGTATAAACATCTGTAACCTGAAGCCTAGCCTACATACCGTAGAGGGCAACAACCTATGACACCATCTAGGTACTCATACTATGAGTCATGTAAACCCTAATTAATTACTATATATAGGGTCCATTTATTAAAATACAGTCAGTCTTAAAACCAACTCCTTGTATTTAATTTCTCTCCCGCGTACCGCTATCACATCCTAAACCCTTCCTCTCTTCTTCTTAAATGGTCTATCCAACACAAAAAGAATTTTTCAATTCGAACCTGTAGGTACTTTCTGAGATTAGCGCGTTCAAACAGACAAACTCTTCAGCTTTATAATATTAGTACCTATAGTATAGTACACACACACACACACATATGATATATAGTATAACATATAATATTATGCATAAGAATATAATATTATTTGAAGTCTTGGTTTTTGAGTTAATTTTAAGTTAAATATAAGTAATAAGCATGTAACTTTTTATATCTCTTCAGATAAATAATTAGGAAAGAGCGAGTCTACCCCAACACAAGTATTACATTACTTACTGGGGTGACTCAAAAATTTTACTACATGAGAATTTGAGAAATAAAAGGATTTTTTTTTTTTTATAGTAAATAGTTCTGTTATCTGAGGTATATAGTATGGACTAGTTTAATGTAAATTAATGTTAAGTTTAATCTCATGCCCTCATGTTGCAGTGCCTGGAAAGGGCAACTAAGTTATTAAGCTCATATTATTGTAAGACCTGTAATTTACACTTAGGTTGCAATTAGGGTTGCCAACCGTACTCTAAAATAGAGTATTGTCCTCTATATCATGTAGGTGTACTCTATAATCTATAAACCTAATAAAGTACGCAAAAATACCCTTTTTTACAAAATGTTTACTAAAACTAGTGCACGTCTGTAATAATATGCAAAAATCTTTAATCAGTATAAAAAAAGTTCACTATTTACCGTTTATAAAGTAAAAAATAAATGATACTCTTTTTGTAAGTCGCTACTCTTTATTTGCCTCCTTTAAAATAATATTTACTTTATTTCTGCTAAAAAAAAGTTGGCAACCCTAGTTGCAATAAAAACTTTGACTTTGACTTTGAACCTCAAATGTACAAAGGTGGAAAGTTCTAAATTTATAATTTACTAGTGGCCCGCCCTCGCTTCGCTTCGGATAATTCTTTCTTAGCGGATGCCTACGTCATAATATCTTCCTGCATGCCAAATATCAGCCCGATCCATACAGTGGTTTGGGCTGTACGTTGATAGATTAACACTATGTCAGTCACCTTTGAGTTATATAAATTAAGAATACATTGACTCCCCGTCCGTACCCCAGTGACGCTTACATGAAGCCTAAGTCGCATGCTGGCTAGCTGAGCGCGGTGAGCGGCAACCACGCGACTTTTTACTTGCATTTTTAAACTCGTGATTTCTTCCGAATTAAATGTCCGAATAGAGTAATTCAAAAAGTTTTAAAAAGGTATTGAAGCCTTCTTGAATATAAAGTAATTTATTTTGATAAAAATTAATACCAAGGTACAAATAAAGAGCCTTTTCAAGCGGCGGCAAATAAATTAAATTTTTAGATTAAAAAACTGCTTACTGTGACATAACTATAATATTTAGACATATGCTGTCGCGACACTTTTTGTTGATAATGATGAGTTCTGCAAAGTCGTAATAAATGATTTTGTTCTATCATCAATAGTTTTCGCAGCGCACGCGACGTAAGGAATTTTCAGGTCATTTTTTTACACCTTTGGTTACATTATTGGAGTTTTAGTAAGGATCCCTAATTTTTTAAAAATAAAATGTAGCCCATGTTACTCGGGGATAATGTAGCTTTCCAAAGGTGAAAGAATTTTTTAAATCGGTCCAGTAGTTTCGGAGCCTATTCATTACAAACAAACATACAAACAAATCTTTCCTCTTTATAATATTATCTCCTCTTCCTTCTCTCTTCTATCCTCTTTATAGTATAGATAGTATAGACTAGTGACCCGCCCTCGCTTCGCTTCGGGTATATTATTAATAAAAACATTCCTCTTAAATCCCTCTATCTATTAAAAGAAACCGCATCAAAATCCGTTGTGTATTTTTTAAGATTTAAGCATACATAGGGACAAACAGACGCGGGTAACGACTTTGCTTTATGCTATGTAGTAATATTGCAATCAAAAATCGCAGAATAGGTACAACAACATATTAATACGTCATGTATCCAAAAAAAACAGAATAATGGCCTTTTTTGCGGGCCACCCTATAACAAAGTTAAGGAGCTCAAAAGGTCCGTTGTGTAAATGTGACGTAGTTTTACACGCAGCCATAACTCTTCCATCAAAAAGTCTGTTTACGTGGAAGGGACAGGCAAACCTTCTACCACAGATTATAAAATACTTAACTACTACCATTAAACGGTTGTAACTCGTCCATATCGTCTCAATTTGTGTTTCTTCTGTTTTAACCGTTCAGAGACTTCAGAGTATTCACAACCGACTTAAAAAGGAGAAGGTTCTCAATTAGTCTGAATATTTTTTTAATAATATCATTACACTAGGTGTGTCAGGGACTTTGTCTGCATTTCCCCCCGTTTCTTTACACATATTTCTTTGCTCCTATTGGTCGTAGCGTGATGTTGTATAGGTATCCTAAACCCTTCCTCTCTTCTTCTTAAATGGTCTATCCAACACAAAAAGAATTTTTCAATTCGAACCTGTAGGTACTTTCTGAGATTAGCGCGTTCAAACAGACAAACTCTTCAGCTTTATAATATTAGTACCTATAGTATAGTACACACACACACACACATATGATATATAGTATAACATATAATATTATGCATAAGAATATAATATTATTTGAAGTCTTGGTTTTTGAGTTAATTTTAAGTTAAATATAAGTAATAAGCATGTAACTTTTTATATCTCTTCAGATAAATAATTAGGAAAGAGCGAGTCTACCCCAACACAAGTATTACATTACTTACTGGGGTGACTCAAAAATTTTACTACATGAGAATTTGAGAAATAAAAGGATTTTTTTTTTTTATAGTAAATAGTTCTGTTATCTGAGGTATATAGTATGGACTAGTTGTGTCAGCGATTTCGTTCGCGTTTTTCCCCTTTTCAATACATTTCCTACTGTTTGTAGCGAGTTCAAACAAATGAACAAACTAAAGCTGAAGCTTTATAATAGTAAATAGTATCCCATCAAAAACATCCTGTAAAAAAACTAGCCAAGTCTCGATGGAGCAGATTGCTCATCTCTAAAAAGCAATGAAATCTAGACAAAATCGTGCCAAGCCTAAGGTTCCTTACTGCGATTTCTTCATTATTATAGTTAGTGTTGTGTGACTTGGCCGTTGAAGGGAACACAAGGGTACATAACCAGGTTCTCCGTAACAATATTATACCAATCTGTCGCCAGAACCGCTACCTATTGACGATGAAAAATTGCCAATTGAACAACGTTGAATGAATAACAAGTGAAAATTAAGGCTTGATACTAGTTTTGTACCCTTGAGTACCCTTCAACAGCCAAGTCACACAACACTAACTATAATAATGAAGAAATCGCAGTAAGGAACCTTAGGCTTGGCACGATTTTGTCTAAATTTCATTGCTTTTTAGAGATGAGCAATCTGCTCCATCGAGACTTGGCTAGTTTTTTTACAGGATGTTTTTGATGGGATTTCACTTCTTTTTGTAGAAGCAGCTAACCAAATTAAATATTTTTTGTAAAGGCGGTATGTCGTTTTTTTAATATTTTTAGACGACTTTATAATATTAGGCTGTTGTTTTCTAATCAGGATCACCAGGTACTCCAGATCTTCGATTATCGTAGTTTTTATAATTTTCCCTTTATGTGGCTATTAAACCCTAACTCTGTACCAAATTTCAGCGCTCTGAGTTAATGGGAAGTACCAGTTCTATTTTGATGATCATGAGTAGGTGAGTGTGTGAGTGTGTTACATAAATGCGAAACTTTGCTTTCGCTTAACTTCGGAACTATAAGTCCCACAGACCATCAGGTGGGAGACATTTTGTCGACCGGTTGCTGTTACCACCATACAGTTGTGTAAAACCCGCCAAAGACTCTGACCTCTTTCGGTCAGGTCGCGTTCCGGGATCAGCACTGTACGAACCGGAGCCAGGGGGGACCATTGTTGCGGCAAGCGCCGGACCAGTGGAGTCTTAGCGGCGGTATTGTGCGGGCGGAGCGGGTCAGCCCGCCGGCCAGGGAGACCCGTAGAAACGGGGGCCCTTCCGTCCGGCGGACTGGCCAACTCGGACCCGCACAGCTCAATACCAATGCGAGACTCCACGCCTTGTCTCGTTGTTGCCGCAGCAGTGGTCTCCTTTTTCACGGCTTTCAGGGTGAGTGCGACAGGCTCAATATGGTCTATTGTGCCTGTCGACCTCATATTTGGATCTCACTACCGCTTACCATCAGGTGGAGTGAGGTCATCTTGTTGGCCTCTTTATAAAAAAAAAAAAAAAACAGACTTGAAATTCTGGATTTTAAGTATGTTATCATAGGTTACTGGATGATAAAAATTTCAGCGTTCTGGTCTTATCCAGAGGTTCTCAAATAGGGGCCTGAAAATGCGGCGAAATGGTTCCAGTAAAGGATGGTACGGCAGTGTTTGCTTCGCGCTCGACTTGGCGGGGGCACTGCCGTGCCCCCAGAAGATTTATAGATTAAAAACTAATGTATAGTTTATAACAAAGTCGTATTTGTCCCTATGTATGCTTAAATCTTTGAACCTGCCTACTCAACGGATTTTGATACGGTTTTTTTAATAGATAGAAGGATTCAACGAGGTTTATGTAAAAAAAAGCAAAATGTACAAGGATTCAGTTTCATTTGTACTATCATGTATAATAGAAAATCACGTTTGTTGTAAGTATGTATTTATTAACCCAGTAAAAATTGCTGAAAAATTACGTTTGTTGTATGGGGTGTAAAAATTAAAGGGAGGGGGGGCTTTAATTTTTTTGGTTTCTTTTTAAAGGTAATATAGGTACAAGTAAATATTCTGTGAAAATTTTAAGCGTGTATCTAATATTGAGCAAAAAAATCAATTAATTAATTTTAAGTATTTAACAGACGGCGAAGGCTTAGTAATAGGGTCCCGTTTTTACCTTTTTGGTAGATACGGAACCCTAATGACTACATCGGCGACATCTAGTTTGCGTGAAGATTCTAAGCGCTCATCAACTAACGCCACCTATCGCGGCAGTTCCAAGCATGAAGCGGGTTGGTACTTAGTTATGCTTCTCGTCGCTAGATGGTACCTACTTTATTACAAATTGTGATATATTAAAAACAAACATTTTAATTACGAACTGGCTAGCCTTCCGCCCCGGCTAGAACCCGAGCAAATACTTACAATATTTTGTAATTTAAATAATGTGACAACAATATTTTGTAATTTAAATAATGTGACAGCATAATAAATTCATTTCCAGCACTTCTTAACTGCGATAGACCAACATATTGTTTGCACAGATAGAACCTAAGGCATTATTGTCGTAGATCAATCCCTTCTAATAAATTCAATAATTCTTTTCTTATCATTGACTGCCATCCGATATCCCAATGCCGAGCTCGTGGGGTGAGGTGAAAACACTTGAATTTTCTAATCTAATACCTACTTAATATTATAATACAGAAAAGCGTCGATGGCCGAGTGGTTAAGGTCGTTGCTTGCCATGCGAGAGGTCGCCGGTTCAAACCCCGCCAGGTACCAATGTGTTTTTCAAATTTGAAATTCATATGTACCATCATTCGACGCTTTAACCACCGGCCAGCGTGGTCGACTAAGGCCTTATCGCCCTAGTTTAGGGTAGGCTCGTGCCCCAGCAGTGGGGACGTATATGGGCTGATGATGATGATGATGATTATAATTACAACTCGTATTATCTTTCGAATGGAATGTAAAATTTAAATATTTTAAATTTATTAAAGAAGGCTAATAATGAAGAAGTCGTGTATGCCGGTAGCGTCGTAGTACTTGGACTATGCCAGGAACCTATCCCTATAATATAATTTTAAGAACCAAACTCTAGATAGCGGAAATAAAATAACTATTAATCATTTAAAATTTTATTTACACAAAGAAATAACGATACAATACACAGATATCTTTATTACTATCTATGTACAAATTGTCTATCTACATTATTTATTAGATAATAAATTTTAACATTAACAAAATGTATCCAAATGACGAGAAAATTTTGATAAATTACGCTAGTTAGACATAACATTGTGATTCTGTAAGTTAGACAGAAGATCAGATCTGTTGATAAAGTAACACAATACATCCCGGCCGCTCTCTCGGCATTAGGTATTATTTAGAGTATTTCTGGGCTGGGTCTGTATTAACTTATAGCAAAAAGGTTTATTATAATGCGAAAGTCGATCGCAGAGAGATGATAGATACTTGAAAAAGAACAAGTGTAAGTGTAAGTAAGAAGAAAAGGAATATCTGTACAGCTCACATATTAAAGAAATATAAAATTTACAAGTTCAGAATCCCATTTGAACAGTCAAATCAATAAAATATAAATATACGTATAACGTATTACGTAAAGTACTGCAAAATGGTTACAACACGAACATTTTGTCTTTGTGTTAAAATAAATAAACTATAATAGCACCCTGAAAGGTGGAGCGCCCTGAGCCGAAATTCAGATCCATTATTAAGTACTATTTCAATTAAATACTCATACTAAAACAAATTTCAAATGGCTCTCGGAGTTATTAATATCTAAATCATGACTCAAACTTTTAAGGAAATACTTTCGTCAACAATCAATTACATTTACATAAAATTATCAGGGTAAACAATCAAAGAAGCTTTGAGCGCACCTTACACACTATAAATACTAGATCGAACCCGGCGCCTCCCGCGCGGCCGCGCCCCGCGCGCCCCGTGTGCCCCGTGCGCCCCGCGCGCCCCGCGCACCCCGCGCGCCCCGTGCGCCCCGTGCGCCCCGCGGACGGAGCGTGCCCGGGGCACGAACTGTTTAGGCCTCAAATTAATAAAGAGAAAATTCCCATCTCCGAACGTATAATTTTATTTTTCAAAGCAGGTACAAGATTAGTCGAGTGTGTCCTTTGTTTGCCGTTTCGTTATCGCAGTTGAAGTTATGGCCGCGATATTAGAATCACACTGCATAAAATTTTATCGCGCATTAATCGAATTACACGGTCGACCCTCGTCGTTACTTTTATTCATACCTATCTCCGTCGCTACGGGTCGGCCGAGGATAAGTACCGCTCGCGACCTCGACCGGCCTGATATACCTACCATGAGTAATGTAACGTAAGACTGTCGGTCTATTAAAACTATGTAACACATACAAATATTTCTCGTACCGTAAATCGGGACGTCATTTGCCGAACGAAACCGAACTAGAATTATATTTTCCAATGATCTTCATCACTCGACCGACTTGTGACGCAGATACTTCGCTAGGGGACAGGCGAGGAGGGTATCAAAATCGCCAACGGCAACTGTGTCAATTTTCTTAACGTAGGTACCTACTAGGGCAATCATAGAATATGTACAAGGTCACCGACGGAGGCGAGTCCGTCCGCGGGCCCGGCGGGGAAATGAAAAGCAAGCAGCGGGTCGAGCAGTGTATTGCGCCTAGGGCGGGGGCGGCGCGGGCTCCTCGGGCGCTCGCGCGGGCGCGGGGGCGCCGGGGGCGGGGGCGGCGGGGGCGGGGGCGGCGCGGTGCGGCGCCAGCGCCTCGTAGCGCGGCGGGTTGGCCCACGGGTCGTAGCCCAGCACCGACAGCATCGGCGCCAGCTCCGCCATGTCGGCGCGCACGTCGGCCGGGATCTGCCCCACCCACTTGTCCAGCGCGTCGCGGTTCACGGGCCGCACCACCTGGTCCGACGACCGCTCCACGCTGCAACACGACACACACGGTCACACATTGCAACATTTATATTCATTACTAGGCCGAGGGAACGATTTGATTTCGGTATCGTTCCCGATACCCAGTCTTGAGTAAAGCGCATAGTGTGACGGCAAACATTCAAGAAATCTTTAACCCATTAAGAAAAAATATTATCACATAGAAATAAGGCGACCGACAGATTGTAACATTTTTGTACCACTGGCTACCGAAATGCCTATTCCACGTCAGCGGGTCGCGCCGGAAGGCGTCGAACGCGAGTGATAATAAACAATAATGAGAAAAAATCACACCGAAGTGGTAATTCATTCCTTAGCTTGCGCCAACTCGCTGACCCCGCTTGAACTTGACTTTTTACACAGTGTATAAAGTAAGATGAACATAGACTTTGGTCTTTGGTGAACAAATCCATAAAGAACATGTCTGGAAGTCTTTTTTGGAACAAAATTACACATTTCATCTCAAATCATGACTTAAAGTGTTGATTTTTTTTCCTTATTATAACTATATATATCCATATACAATATACCTATTATTTACACAAAAGCTCACGTTTATCATGGAACCACGCAGCGCGCTGATAACAAACTTAAGTGTTATTATAACATTACTTGCGTTCAGAAAGTGAGCCCCATAATCATTATTTTCAAATGTAGGTGCGCAATAAAGTAGAAGCATCAGCGCTAGTAGTAGAAGATAAATAGTGTGTGCGCGTACTTGGAGAGCGCGACGCCGTTGGGCTGGTTGATGTAGCGCTCGTGGTGCAGCATGGCGTCGTCCCAGCGCAGCCCCAGGAAGGCGGCCACGCGCCGCAGCGTCTCCTCCGCGCGCAGCACCAGCGACTCGTAGCGCACCAGCAGGCACTTGTCCGCGCCCAGCGCCTTGCACTGCATGTACATCAGCTCCACGGCGTGGTTCCACTTGCTCAGGCACTGCCGGTACGACGACAGGTCGAACCCGGTGATCGTCACCTGAATCAACACACCCAAAGCATACTAATTAGCTGTTCGACGACGACTTCAAGGCCACACGGCAGATTCGCGACGCTTACGCACATCATGTTTGTTTAAAATAGAGGACATCCATTCTCTAATGATTCGTTCTTTGTCTCGTTATAATAATAGTAGAATGTATGATATTTAATAAAGTTTCCTTAACATGTATGGTAACAAATAACCCCTTTATCAGGAACAGTAGAAAATTAATAGCACATATTAATATTACTTCATTGTAATAGGCAATATTGTGTGATAGCTGAAAAGTAAGGCTGTGGCCAGCCGCGGCGCGAGCCGGCGCGCTCACCTTGCGCGTGATGATGGAGTGCACGGTGGCGCGGCCGTCGCGCACCATGAACAGGAACTTGGCGTTGGGGAACAGCTCCAGCACGTAGGTGCCCATCTTGAGCACCAGCGGGTCCTTGTTGCAGAGCCGCGGCGCGCGCTCGCCGTGGCGCACGATCACCTCGAGGCAGAACGCCGCGATCGCGTTGTCCAGCACCGCCTGCGCACGCACACCCGTCACACACACACTCTAATCTACTAGTTTTTAAACAGATCTCGTATTCAACCAGAAATTTGGTTTACGTATATTAAACCAAAAATGTTGTTCATGATTTATTCATGACGAATGCAAAATAAATTAATCAGTTTTTTTATGTTTCCTTATCATGTAGGTACTAAATATGTAACTAACGTGCTAATAATAGGGAAGACGAGTGTTTGGTTTTGCATGCGATGTCACGTTTACCAGTGGGATTTATTTTAATTGCAACTATTTGTAAAGTCAAAACAATTCAAATTAGGAGAGTCTATTTCAAAAGTGCGAGATTAATTCAAATCAAAAATCACATGTTAGGAATCAGTAATGCATTTATAGATTTTTTTTTGCGACTGAAGATACATACTGACTCATTTGGTTAAAGAAAATAGTGCTGATTTAAATAATTCCTACTGCTAACAATACATGCAAAATCAACTGCACGAATTACGTTATTTACTTAGGTGTGGAATCAAATCCATGTTACAAAAACAAAGCGGCATAGTATAGTAATTATATATTAAGATAATGCATAATATAGTTGCCTTAGAGACGCCCGCCTGCTCGAGGCGCACGCTCTCCTTCTGCGAGCGCGTCCAGTGCTGGCGCATCTGCAGGATGCGCGGCACCACGCGCGTCTCCTGGCCGCAGCGCACGTCGGGGTGCGCGTCCAGCATCGCGCGCATGAGCGTGGTGCCCGAGCGCGGCACGCCGCCGATGAAGATGAGCGGCAGGTCGCGGCCCTCCACCGGCGCCGCGCCGCGCGTCGCGCCGCCCGCGCCCGCGCCGCGCCCGCTCCACGCCCACAGCGCCAGCGCGCCCAGCGCCAGCGCCGCCGCCGCCCGCCAGCGCGCGCCGCGCCCCATGCCGCGCTGCACCGCCGCCTCCCACGCCTCCCACGCCTCCCACGCGCGTCACGCGAACGCGCTACAACCAATATACAGTGGTTCTTAATGTCGCGAATCGTTTGGCCTCGTCGTGGCCCAAGGAATGTATTGTTTTCTTTCTAGCAATGCTGATCGACGCGTGGAGTTGATACCGCAAACCTGCTGTTTTATTAGTGGTTTGTCGTCACAGGAAGTCAAATATACAAGTAAATATGTTGAGGCTAATTCTCAAAAAATATGACCTGGTGATCGGGCATAATATAAATTGTTTCTCAACTCAGAACATAATTTTATTACTGTGGCCTGAATTGGTAATATCCAATGATGATGTACCAGAATTGAAATCAATTCATAATATCAAAAAACTACTACTGATGTAACATACCATCCATGAGAAATACTGTTAATACATTAACTATTGATGGGATCTCTACACAACACCATTTAATATCATAATCCTTTTAAAATTAATTATTACAGAGACAAATGTCATCAGAATAATCAAAACTCACTCTGTAGTTTAATGTTGAATACTAATTCATAATAATGCTTCAGAGCATCTTGTCTTTAAAACAATATTACTATTCTCTACACAAGATAGGTTACCATACTGTGTGTGATACTGCCATCATTCAGATTATCTTACATGTGTAATTGTTGACATCATTTCAAGTAGATAAAATGTAGGTATGTTGAATAATATATTTAACTTACGATCGTTTTAGTAGTTCTTGTTATAATTAAAACAGACCCTGCAACAATTTGTTATAAGAATAGTTAATCATTTTGTTTCAGTTTGAAATAATTACAGCGCCAAATCCATAGCACAATTTTATATTTCCTGGCAACTAAGTACCAACACAAGGTAATGCCTACCTATTGGGACATATGACCTATTGGGGTATCATCTAAGTGCCTACTATCTGCCCTCACATAAAACCATCTGTCTGAAACTGGTCTGTAATTTACAAGTTGTGCTTGGAACATACACAGGCCATTCAATTGGCTAGTCAATAAAAATGAATTGTTTTAGGTAACTTTATTACAAGAAACTATAATTATCTACTGATTAATCAAATGGAAATTAAGCAATATAAACAAGCATAACCTAAAGCGCCACCATATTCACATGAAATAATTCTTTGAAATTAATCTTTATGTTGAGTGCCACATACCAGTTTCCATAGTAAAGTATGCACATGGATTATTAGTACATGATAGATGCACAGTATTGTTAGAGATACAAAATTTTGATTGAAATTCATTATCTATAGCCGGCATGATAAAGTAAATGTAATTGTTTACATCTGGTTCTTCATATAAAGCAATAAATAAAAAAAATCATAAAATCATGCATTGTCAACCAGAAAATTAATTTACAAAAGTATAAAATAACTTACTATTTATAATATAAAGTATAATAATATTGTCTACCATAATTATGAAAGTTTGGGGTCTCACACTCAACACTTTGGTCTACAGATATAAAAAATATATGTGGATAACAATGGAAGTATACAACCAAATTTTTGATAATATTTTGAATATTTTATCAAAGTAATAACTAAATGTTAACTGCAGATCAAGTAAGAACTTAAAAATTATATTTATTAAAGAGATTTGTAAACATAGGACTTCATGTTGAATTACTGTAAATTACTTAGTGAATTAATTACATACTTACCTACATTAATAACCTCTACAATAAATTGTTGATATACTCTTGCCAACACATCTCTTCACACAATTTTAAGTACTTTTTAGGACTAACTCTAGAGAGAGATTGTGGAACACTGTGATTAGCTTTATCAAGAATTTACTAAATATTTTATTAAAAAGTACAAATACTATGTTTAGTAAACGCCGGTTTATTATTTAATATTTTTTTCCAATAATCTTCTTCCCAATTTTGAGACGATAGAAATGACAATTTTGGCCAAAGTACAATGACGTATTGACGTATGTCAAGCATGACAGTTGAGTATTGAACGGTTGAATGGCGATACAAAATTTAGACCTCATTCATACATTTTAAAATTAGATAAAAAATTATATCTATAATTTTAATAAATTATTTTTCGTTCGTCTTCCCTCACTAAAAATTAGCAGATTGAGCATTAAGATCAGGCTTTATATTTTTTAAAATGTGTAATAAATTCCTTGGAGTGTTTAATCATTCCTAAAAAAAGACAACAATCGATTCTCGATTTGAATCGATAAAAATTTTAATGAAAAAAATATTTCGTGTATGAGAGTCATGTCTATGAATACTCAATAAAATAGAAAAGATCAAACTGAAATCCTTTCTATTGTTATAGATGCGAAAGTATGTTCGTTTGAACTGATTCAATCTAGAGATAAAATCTAGAGAGTCTGATAGACTCTCTATATATAAATCGCTATATATAAATTTTTTTTCAAAGTAGACGATAATGTCCCCTGCTGGACGCTGCAGGCCTTAAGAGGGGCAGCTAGACACAAAAAAAAAGTGCAGTCGTTGCATTGTGTAGACGACCCATTGGAGTTGTCAAAAGTGGCCTTTAGGCAAACAGTAAAGGAAAACTTTGTAAGGAAACCTGCACACTTCAGAAGAGATTCTGAAGGTTGTGTTGTCGACCAACCCTCACTTGGCCAGCGTGGTCATGTTTTGGGTAGGACCGTGTCGTGTCCCAGCAGTGGGGCTCGTGGATTAATTTATTTACAACTTGACGTGCAAAAGTATTTCATGAAAACCTATTTGCAGAATAAAATTATTTCATTTCATTTCATTTCTTGATAAAATCTGTTTACTGTTTACGGTGACGCTGCACTCTAGTGGCTAAACTTTGCAGTATTATCTCTAATACCGAGCTACCGTCTCCCGATGTTCGGATAATTCGGATCTGTTACAGGCGTTATGATCAGGTCAACTGCATTCTACCGAAAACGGGCTTTTAATATATTTCCTCGCCAAGCAGGCAAAGCAATAGCTAGTCTTTAATCAAATACTACAACGGCATTGTAGCAAACAAAAAGAAGACAGAAAAAATCGAATAAGTACTCTTAAACTTGCCTCGATTCTTAACCGAATCATTGGAATCGATTTTTATCTAATCGATTTGAAGTTTGATGCAAAAGAACAAAATTTAATGAATTATTGTAAGAAATATAGTCAAAATAGTGATTTATCGTATGTTTACAAAGATTATTAGTGTCGATAAAAGTGCGATGTGCTGTACAGGAAAAGAAAAAGTCGGATTAAATCAAAGCGTTCTATACGCGTTGTCCTAACTGAAACTCCATCCATTTCAATATGGCCGCCGAATTGTATTTCGTAAACTATGTTTATTGCGGAGTAATTATTAAATCTGTTGATTCATCGCGATGTAACATTTTGCGAATAGCTAGTTTTAATTGTGAACAATAAAAACGGTCTTAATATGTGGTATACCAATTAACATCAAAAGTGTCATAGTACTACAGTGATTTGTTAATTATTAAAGTAGTGATTGTTGGTGATAAAGCTTATTATATTTAGCATTAAAGACAGGTGATGAGTTTTTTACTCGCTATGTCACAACATGAGCGGTTGCGATGACTCCAGCTCGCCCCACGCATTTGATCCTGCCTTACAACTCATGGTTTGTATTCATAATGCGCGCGTTTGCCGGCAACGGCTATGTGCCCGATAAAATAACTCATTAAGTTTAAATATTAGTATTAATTTTAGCCGAGATAAAGCAGGACACCTGCCTAATTTACTCAATTTCCAATTTATATAATTGGCGATATCGTCATTCCTGAAATAACTGTATAAAAAATTAACAAGTCAATGAATAGATGTTTATCCTCATCAAACGCTTATTTTATTTTGCAATGTCACAAACAATATTTTTGTAACAGCTTAGCTTTAACCTTTTCTCTGATCTAATTTAATGTATACAATCTTCTAGCCTGGTGCTTACTTAACCATTATGTTATCAATCTATGTGACATACTCTTTTGCAAGTAAACTGGATTGCTATGGCACAAACTGAGATGATGTATAATAGCTGTCTCATTAGCTACAAAGTGTTATCAACCTCAGTCAGACACAAATTAAACTTTTTTTTCTGTTAGACTGCAATTGATTTAGATGAAACCACTTATTTGTAATTATCCAACATTACATAGATTTTGTTTAATATCCTTATTACTAAAGCTATAAAGATGCTGTGTGAGTGCCGTCTTGTTTCTTTTATATGTAAGTTATAATGTATATTTCTGAACTGTTATAACTGTAACCTTACACTTACCGGTTGCCTTATAATATATTATATAAATAAATAGGTAAATACTGTTTCGATTTATCAAATCGGTTTTCCATTCATTATGATATCAAATCTTACTGGTAAACTGCAATTATTTACTTGTTGTTATTGTTATAATTTTTCTTTCTGTTAGTTCAAGTTAAAATTTTCAAATTTTATTTGTTGTAATAGTTGCTATTACAATGAACTAAATCAAAAAATAATAATTTAGGAGGACCTTGCTTATAATAAACACTATGACATATTTGTTTTCTTTAACAAAATGTCACATACATTCATCTGATTCCATGGTAAGTAGCTTAAGCACTTGTGTTACACATATCAGAAACAACAGTGGTATACTAAAATAAACTGAATAATAAACACACTCTTGTGGGGGGACCTGTGGGGGACCTGTATTTCAACTGGGTTACACTAATCATGATCACATGTGATCGATGAGTTTCCTGTTTATCCCAATGTTTTTTCTGATATTTAAACTACAATTATGATTATGTAGTTGTTCTGGTTAATGTGGTACTAGAGCTATCTCCACCATCATTTTTGCAGTGGTTGCTGTTCAGTTTGTCTATTATTTGCGCAAGCACTATACATTTCTAAATGAAACTAATTCTATGGATTAAACTTGAGTGTGTTGTTATTCTAAACATTATTTAAAGATCCGACATTTCGAGCTCTTTACAGCGCCCATGGCCATGACATAATGACATGGTTAGTCTAGCCTGAAAATTAGTTATATTGAAAACTAGCTTTCCACCCGCGACTTTCTCTGCGTAGAGAACATTACATTACTTCTTTATAGCGCAGTCGGTTATAAAGTATATCTTTTCCTAGGCTCTGGACTATATCTGTACCAAATTTCGTTTAAATTGGTTCAGTACTCTATGTGTGAAACCGTCACAGAGTTACTTTCACATTTATAATATTAGTAAGGATGCTGTTCAGTTGTCAGGTTTTCACAATAATCGTGGATTTAACTTAATTCATTCATAATAATATTAAGGAGTCTGACCAATCTTGGCCATGGTGACAGATTTCAATAGAGATCAGCCAACTGTGCAGGACACATAGTGCACAAGTGTGTGTGCAAATACAAGTGCACTCTCTATTCCCTTACTCTCATATATATTCCAATCCAATGACTGGCTCGGTGGAACAGTGGTTAGTGACCCAGGTTTACTACCTACGGTTCCAAGAGTCGTGGGTTCGATTCCCACTCGGGACAAATATTTGTGTGACGAACATCGGTGTTTGTTCCGTGTCTGGGTGTATTATTAAATATATTTAAGTATATTTGTGTATCCACTGTTGATTCTGATACCTGTAACACAAGTGCTTAAGCTACTTACCACGGGATCAGATCAATGTATGTGATGTTGTGAAATATTTATTATTTATTATTAATGAGATTGCTAACTGCCATCACAATCAGGTGCAAGCTTTACAGGAAAACTCACACAAATTTTATTCAACCCTGGTATTCAGTGCTTGTTACCAATAGACAAATAAGGCTGTCAATCAATCCAAACATATTTATTATAGTTGTATTTAATTATGTATACTATTTTATGCTTAAAGAAGTATTTATACCAAAGCAGTATGGGCAGTAATGTATGAGACGGGTACCCACAACAAATAACAACCAGACATATCATTGGAATGCTCTTCCATCTCTAAACATATTTCAGCTAATTCTTTAAAGTTTTTTTTTTCACTGTTTATTGACCTCATTATTAACATAACACTGAATGTCTATTTAGTTTTTGAGTGAGATCATCATCATCATCATCTTCAGCCTATATACATCCCCACTGCTGGGGCACTGACCTACCCAAAATTTGGGCAATAAAGCCTTAGTCAACCATGCTGGCCAAGAGCAAGTTGGTTGACTACACAACCTAAGAATTCCTTGATAGGTATGCAGGTTTCCTCACGATGTTTTACTCCACCGTTAAAGCGTCAAATAATCGTACATAATATGAATTTCAAATTTGAAAAACACAGTGGCATGCGTCAGGGTTTGAACTAGCGACCTCTCACATGGTAAGCCACAACCTTATCCACTCGGCCAGCGACGCTTTTTTTTATTGTCTGTTAATTGAGAATCCACATCAAAGGAAATAAACAGGTTTTTTCATACTTATTTAATTTTAGTATAACTGTTAACTTTTTTCTACAATAATTGAGACTAGCCCCTATCATTAGTTATTAATAATTGTCATGAAAAGAGCTTTCTAACAACATTATATCTGGTTTTTATTTGTCAGTGGGGACTTTCTGCCCATCCTTCTTTATCTGTTTGGTTTATAAAATGAAAACTATTACCTGTAACACAAGTACACAAGGTACTACTACCTATTTCTATTTTTTTGTTTCTGGTAAATACATATATATTATGTCAGCCATAATGTTAGGTTGGTGATTCATGTAATTCTACGATAGTGGCATATGCAGTTTAGGTTATTTGTAATGTGCAATGTATTATTCAGGGTGTGGAACGGGCGGGCATCCCGGGCGGCGGCGCGACGGCGGGCGGCGAGGGCGGCGCGGGCGCGGCGGCGGGGGCCGCGCTCAACGGCGCCGAGGAGCCCCCCCGCAAGCGCCCCAAGCTCGCCGCCGACGACGCGCCTGCGCTCCGCCGCCGCATTCTCGAGGCGGAACTGCTCCGTCTGAGGAATCTCCGTGAAAGGTCATTATTACTACATACTATTTACTATAAATTATAATAATCCCTATAACAAAAGAGGTGTGCAAACCAAGTTGGTTACACACACTTGGCCAGCGTGGTCGACCAAGGCCTTATCGCCCTAGTTTAGGGTAGGTCCATGCCCCAGCAGTGGGGATGTATATGGGCTGATGGTGAACCAAGTTGGTAGCCATTTTTTAATCTGGATTGCAGCAATATCAGCGTTTTTTATATTTCAAAGAAAAAAGAAGGAGACAGAATTTACAGTGAATACTGCATTTGTAGGTTTAAATGGAAATAATACATAATGTGGTCAAAATAATGTAAT
Organism: Maruca vitrata; assembly: GCA_039566165.1. Classification (NCBI taxonomy): domain Eukaryota; kingdom Metazoa; phylum Arthropoda; class Insecta; order Lepidoptera; family Crambidae; genus Maruca; species Maruca vitrata. The sequence continues at coordinate 17,213,542 of CM076918.1, read as the reverse complement.
TGCACCATAAAATACAATAAGTATTATTCTATGTAGGTATTTATTTATTTATTATGGTAAAAAAACAGTATTATAAGTACAGTATCATTTATATTAATTTTAATGATTATTCATGAAATTATTGATTAAATCAAAAGCGTTGTTTCATTAATTTCAGGTTTACAGAACAGTTGAGCGAGTTGTACTTCCTTCAGGCGGGAGGTAATATGATGGACTATGCCGCATGGAGAAAGAGGCCTCCCACTGCGCAGCTAGTCGCCTTCCTAGAGGCGCGGCGGCCCCCGCCAGTCGCCGTAACTGCGCCGGGGGCCGGGGCCGCCTTAGTGTCGGCAGCGCCCACTACCACGGCCGGGGCGACGGGAGCAACCACCACGACAACGACGACCACGACGGTGACGACGACGCCGACCCCGGCGCCGGCGCCGACGCCGACCCCCCCGGCGCTGCCTGCGCCAGCGCCTGCTGCGGCGGCCGTGGTGCCGGCGCCGGCGCTGCCGGCCGACGAGATGGTGGAGAAGGCGAAGCAGGAGGCTTATGTGGCGTCGCGAGTGGCGGAGCTGTCGCGCGCGGGGCTGTGGCCGGAGCGCCGCCTGCCGCGCGTCATGGAGCCGCCGCGCGCCAAGACGCACTGGGACTACTTGCTCGAGGAGATGGCCTGGCTCGCTCAGGATTTCGCACACGAGAGGAAATGGAAAAAGCAGGCCGCGAAAAAGGTTCTTGAGATGTTTTTACCATTAAATTCTACATATACTTGTCCTTTTGTTGATTTAGGTCATATATAATTTATTTGTGTATTGCAGTGTGCCCGCGCCGTACAAAAATACTTTCAAGATAAAGCGGCAGCAGCGCAAAAGGCGGAGAAGGCCCAAGAATTGCAGTTAAAGAAAATTGCAGCATTTGCAGCAAAAGAAATTAGAACTTTTTGGTCTAATGTCGAAAAAGTATGTACATTTTATATGCTGACTAGTCAAATGGCTGCATAATACATTCCCAAGTGTAAAAAACTATTGCTATGTTAAGGCTTCGGTCATCAGTTATACATATTGGTAACTGCCTCGTTGGTCTATTGGTAGCAAGTGCTGCGTTAGGACCGAGAGGTCCCCGGTTCGAATCCGGGGTCGGGCAAAATTTGTGTGAGTTTTTCTGTAATGAAATTACTCAGCCCGGAGTTAGGAAGTTGGCGGTTGAACGCCCGTGCCTCGGAAAGCACGTTAAGCCGGTGGTCCTGCGCCCGATCTCTCATCGGTCATGTCGGATTGCCGTCTCACCGAATTATGAGAGTAAGGGAATAGAGAGTGCACTTGTGTTTGCGCGCACACTTGTGCACTATAATATGTCCTGCGCAATTGGCTGATCTCAATTGAGATCGGCCGCCATGGCTGAAATCGGTCGGACGCCTTTATACATATGAAAGTGGTTCCAAATTATATTTAGGTTAGATCGTTGTTAACGTTACTGTGTATTGTTTTAGATAGTGGAATGGAAAAGGGTTCGACGCGTGGAACGTGCTCGCAAGGAAGCTTTAGACGAGCAGCTGAGTTACATAGTGGATCGCACCGAGCGCTACTCGCGGCAGCTGGCCGCCAACCTGGGCCCCGCGCCGCCGGCGCTCGACACGCCGCCCTCCGACGACGAGTTCCAGCCGCGCGACGCGTCCGACGACGACGAGGAGACCATCGCGGCGGCCGAGCGCGAGGCCGCGCACGACGCCGCCGACCACCGCGACGAGCTGGAGGCGCTGCGCCGCGAGTCGCGCCTGGCGCTGGGCGACCTGCTGCCGCCCGGCTACCTGCCCGCGCACTCGCCGCCGCCCTCCGACTACGGGCCCGGCGACGACGACTCGGCCGACGACGAGGAGACCATCGACGAGCAGGAGCGCGCCGAGCGGCCCGAGGACGACGCCGCCGAGCTGGAGGCGCTGCGCTCGGAGGCCGAGCTCGGGCTGGACGAGCTCGTGCGGCGCTACGGCGGCCGCGCGCCCGCGCCCGCCGCCCCGCCCGCCGCCACGCCCTCCGACACGGACGCCGGCAGCGACGACGACGCCGACGACGCCGACGACGACGACGACGACGACGACGCCTCCTCGTCGTCGTCCGGCTCGTCGGAGGCGCTGGAGGCGCTCGTGGAGGGGGAGCCGGGCGCCGCGGAGGCGGGCGAGGGCGCGGGCGGCGAGCGGCGCGTGGAGGAGGCGGCGTCGCTGGCCGCCACGCTGCAGCCGACCGGCACGACGCTGTCGGAGACGGCGGTGGGCACGCCGGTGCCGCGGCTGCTGCGCCACTCGCTCCGGGAGTACCAGCACGTGGGGCTGCACTGGCTGGCCACGATGCACTCGCGCGGCCTCAACGGCATCCTGGCCGACGAGATGGGGCTCGGCAAGACCATCCAGACCATCGCGCTGCTGGCGCACCTGGCGCTGGAGCGGCGCGACTGGGGCCGCATCTGGTCGTCGCGCCCACCTCTGTCGTGCTCAACTGGGAGATGGAGTTTAAGAAATGGTGCCCTGCCTTCAAGATTCTCACTTATTATGGCACCATTAAGGAACGTAAACTGAAACGTGTCGGTTGGACCAAGGCGAACTCTTTTCATGTGTGCATCACATCATATAAACTAGTTGTTCAAGATCATCAAAGTTTTAGAAGAAAAAGATGGAAATATCTTATACTAGACGAGGCTCAGAATATCAAAAATTTCAAATCACAGAGGTGGCAAATGTTACTAAACTTCCAAACTGAAAGGTATTGACTTTTACTTACTTCATTATGTATGTGTCCTCGGAAAATAACGAGTCTCGCTATCGCAAAATGAGCACTTAAAATTATTACTTATTATAATTAAATTTTAGTAACTCATTTTGTTAATTAAATAATATACATGTTATTTCCCAAGGATTCATCAAGTACCTACTTTGAAAGTTGAGCAACTTATAATTCTTACTATTTTTCTGTGATTGATTTGTGCTAAAGAGTGTGGTTTTGTACAGACGACTGCTTCTGACGGGCACGCCGCTGCAGAACAGCCTGCTGGAGCTGTGGTCGCTGATGCACTTCCTCATGCCCGACGTGTTCGCGTCGCACTCGGAGTTCCGCGAGTGGTTCAGCGAGGTGGCCGGCATCGCCGAGGGCTCGCACCGCTACAACGAGGCGCTCGTCCGCCGCCTGCATGAGGTATGCTGCATTCCAACTGTTGAGATTTCAACTGCTCTTGAAGTTTATAGTATACAAAATTTAATTTATAATTTTTTAGGTGCTGCGCCCGTTTCTGCTACGCCGGCTGAAAGCTGACGTGGAACGACAGATGCCCCGCAAATATGAACACGTGCTCATGTGTCGTCTTTCTAAGCGGCAGCGGTTCCTCTACGACGACTTCATGTCGAGAGCTAAGTACGAATGGACAAAGTCGTCTAACAATTCGATATGTATAGAATATATTTTAAGATCTTTTTCTCATTCGGAATAATATATTTTATCAGAACGAAAGAGTGCCTCGCCTCGGGGAATCTGCTCAGCGTGATCAACGTGCTGATGCAGCTGCGGAAGGTGTGCAACCACCCCGACCTGTTCGAGCCGCGGCCGGTCGTGTCGCCGCTGCAGCTGCCCGGGCTGCGCCTCGCCGCGCCCGCGCTGGCGCTCGACGTGGGCTGGCGAGACCGCGTGGAGCTCGCCGCGCGCCTCGGCGGGGACCTCGCCACGCTCGAGGCGCTCGCCGCCGCCGCCTTCCCCGCGCACCGCGCGCGGCACCTCGCGCCGCCGCGCCGCCTCGTCGAGGAGCTGGGCGAGCCGCGCGCGCCGGCCCCGCGCCCGCCGCCCGCCGCGCTGCGCCTGCACCTGCGCCTCGTGCCGCGCCGCCCGCCCGCGCCGCCGCCCGCCGCGCCCGCGCCCGCGCCGCCGCCGCCCGCCCGCAGCGCGCGCCCGCCCGCCGCGCCCGCCAGCCGCCCGCCCGCCGCCGCGCCCGCCGCGCCCGCCGCGCCCAGCGCCCAGAGGCTCGAGGCGCGGCGGCGCGCGTGCCTGCGGCGCCTCGCGGCCGCCAACGAGCGCCGCTGCTGGCGGCTGCCGCTCTACGGCGCCGACTTGCGAGCCGCCGTCGCGGCCGGCGACCCGCCCGTGCCCGCGGTCGACATCGCCACGGTGCTGGAACGACTCCACGATATCATCGACAGGTAAGGATGTTGCCCCTTAAGAGCCTACTTGGTAAATAGGGAATGTGCCCGTTTTAGAACGGCAATGTTCCTGATAGCACACATTGCAGATTTCTTTAAACGGCATTAGCCCCGCACACTTACTTCCTCCAACAGAACAGATTAGCACTTACAGAAAATCTGTGTATCTATGTTACGGTAAATGTGGATAGAGTGGTTATTATGTATAATTACCGGTAACTATGCATAATTACTAGTGTTCGTGGTAATTATATAAAATTACCATACCCTTTGTGTAAATGTGGTAAATAATAAAATAAAACTGACTTGACTAGCTTGGTGAAACAATTATTTTGTTAGTGACCCAGACTGGCGATTCCAAGAGTCGTGGGTTCGAATCCCACTCGGGACTAACATTTGTGTGATGAATATCGGTGTTTGTTCCGTGTCTAGGTGTGATTATGTAGTTAAGTATGTATTTATAAATAACTTTTCTGAAAATATTTAAACCGCGTTAGATAGATGATTGAAATTTGGCATGCAGGTACCCTAATAGACTTACTTGCGACGCGATATTGCAAAATTCGTAAGGTAAAAAGTTTTGTATGTAAAATCCTGTAGTCCACGCGAACGAAGTCACGGGCACAGCTAGTTATAAAATAAACCAGTCAAGTATCTAGAAACCAAACTTCATGTTTGGTTTATAAAAAAATATTATCTTATAAAAATAAAGTTAAATAAAATTAACACAATGGCAGGGAATTTTCAGTGGAACTCTTAAAATTCTTTCTCGTCAATATATTTTTGCCGGTTTGAGATTTGTGACATTTGGAATTGCAGAGTACTTGTGATATTTGTCAGCAATGTCAACATTTACCACAGTCGAGCGGGAGTTTTATATAATTACCGGTAAATTTGAATAATTCACTACATTTACCATGTGCGTCGGGAATTATCTATATTTACCTATGATTATAGATAATTACCGATTGCTCACATTGACCGTAACATTCTCATTAAATTAACAAATCAAATATGGGGGTAAGTTTGTTTGATTTTGAATGTAGGCACGTAGGCACGTAAAATTAAGAAGTGACATAGGTTAGATACCGCAAAGGTGCACTAAGGCGGCCACCGGCCAATTGTGCAATAAAATTGATTGTTTAGGCTAATTATTGAAGATTGCGCAGTGATTGAACAAAAGTTTGAGCGACTTTAATTTTTATTGTGCCATATTTTTCTATTGCATTGTGTAGGGTTGGCCAGGGTTGCGCAATATTTTTAGTCTCGGTTTCAACCTGACGAGGATAACACACACCCGCAAAACACAAAATGGCGGGAAAAGATAATCTTAAAGTTAAGATGAGAGAGAGAAAGTTTATCGTCAAATGTACCGAGTTATACAAAATATTAACATCTCTGTGGAATGTCAGGAGCAAAGAATATCATGACCGCTATAAAAAAAAATGCTGCTTACGAAATATAATAGGTACATATTGCCATAAGGGACAACACCAGAGCTGCATCTTGTTGGCACATGATGCACCAATAGAACACGAAAACATTGAGCAGTTCATCCATGTACGTCGGTAATCTATAATATAAAAATGAATCGCAAAATGTGTTGGTAAGCGCATAACTCAACAACGCCTGAACCAATTTGGCCAATTCTTTTTTAAAATGTTCGTTGAAGTCCAAGGATCGTTCTTACGGCGAGAAAAAATCGAATAATTGCCGGGAAAACCCTAAAACAGCCCTTTTCTTTTTCACATTATTTGACAGGACGAAGTCTGTCGGGTCCAGCTAGTTATCTATTTACCGGTGATTATAGATAATTACCGATTGCCCACGTTTACCGTAACGGTATCTATAGTAATAGGCTCCGAAACTACTGGACCGATAGAAAAAAAAATCTTTCATGGAAAGCTACATTATCCCCGAGTAACATGGGCTATATTATATTTAAAAAAATTAGGCATTCTTACTAAAACTCCAATAATGTAACCCAAGGTGTAAAAAATGGCCTGAAAATTCGGTTTTGACGCAGATCGTCACTTTCGCAAATGGTCATCGCGAAAAATTTGGTCACTTTCGCAGAATGTCATTTTCGCAAGTGGTTACTTTCGCAATTGGTAACTTTCGCAAAACGTCACTTTCGCAAAATGTCATTCACAATTGATTTTCTTTTTTTCTCTCCTATATATTATTTATACAGACAGACAGCATATCAAGCTAAACACCAGGGATGCTGTGGTGTGGTAAAAATAGGAACATATAAGTAATTCTTTGAAAAAATTTACAAAATTAATAATCAACTTAACACAAATACAGGGTGTCCCAAAAAGTAGTGTCAAGCGGAAGTCCTGAGATAGAACACCCCGTGGGGCATCCGAAACACCCCCATGTATGTTCCGCGATTTTTTATAGTTTTCGAGTTATGATTTTTTTTCTAAACTTTTCAGAATAATTGACCTAACCGACTAAAAATATTCTAAAGAAAAAAGTATTTGAAATTTTTGAGAAATTCTTTTTGCAAATCAATTTTCATGAGTTTTTCTTTAATGCCTAAAATATTTGTTTCCATAACTTAAACGGAAGTTTTCAAAATGATGGTACAAACTGAACAATTACGTTCTGTAAATAATGTCCTACAATTTCAACTTTAAATTTAAAATACTAGGAGGTAGTTGCATTGCTTCCAAGTAACTTTAAAAACTGCGCCAGACGCTCAGCTTTCGTAATCATTAATAAAAACTGGTACCTAATGAGCTAGTTTCGCTGAAATTAGGCTTCAAAGACAGACAGGTGGAAAAATCATAAAATTAGCCATTTGATTACGAAGTATTATTTGGACATTTTATTATTTCTAAAGTTAATTAGTTTGTTAACAAACCTAAATTTAATACAGGAGCACTCAGATGCAAACATTTGGATGTCATATTTTTTTGTTTAATTTTAGTTTCATTACACTAACACTGTTTTCACATTCAAAACGAATCCCTTTAATACGACGAACTTGACGAAGTTTGCTTTCTTTACGTACTTTAAGTGCGATCACCAATAAACTTTTTATAATAAATAATCAAAAACAATTACTTTTTTTTTCATTTAAGTATCTATTTTTAAAACTTAATTTATTGTTTAAGTATCACAAATAAAACTTTCAAGTGAGTATTTTAAAGTATTTCTGTTATAATTTAGATTGTCAATCTTATTAACTTTAGAAACACAAACAAAATGACAAATTTTATGTTTTTTACACCTCTCTGTCTTTGAAGTCCGATTTCAGCAAAAGTAGCCCATTAAGTACCAGTTTTTATTCATGATTACAAAAGCTGAGAGTCTGGCGCAGTTTTTAAAGTTACTTGGGTGTCATGCAGCTACCTCCTAATTTTTTAAATTTAAAGTTGAAATTGTAAGACATTATTTACAGAACGTAATTTTTCAGTTTGTACCATAATTTTGAACACTTCCGTATAAGTTATGGAGACAAATATTTAAGGCATTAAAGAAAAACTTATGAAAATTGATTTGCAAAAAGAATTTTTCAAAAAAGTCAAATATTTTTTTCTTAAGAATATTTTTAGTCGGTTAGGTCAATTATTCTGAAAAGTTTAGCAAAAAAATCATAATTCGAAAACTATAAAAAATCGCGGAACATACATGGGGGTGTTTCGGATGCCCCACGGGGTGTTCGATCTCAGGACTTCCGCTTGACACTACTTTTTGGGACACCCTGTATACAGTAACTAGCTGTGCCCGCGACTTCGTTCGCGTGGACTACAGGATTTTACATATAAAAGTTTTTTCCTGCTACCTCAGCTACGTTATTTCCAATTTCAAGTGCCCCATATTCAGTCAGTCAGTCAGTCAATCAGTCAGTCAGCTTCTCCTTTAATATACAGTGAAACCTGACTAAGTGGGACCTGGATAATTGAGAAACCTCCATATCTAGTACTCAATCGGGGGTCCCAACACCTAGGCACTGTATTACCTCTGTTAGTGAGACGAAGCAAACCTCTATATCTGGGATTCATTCTTTAATTTTTTTTTCTTATTTGCCTCTGTTACTGAGACAGCGAGTGTATTTCACATCTACAAACCTCTGTTACTGAGATAAAATCGTATTGTTTGTTTGCTTACTTATTCTACCCTCAAATTTCAATGACCTCCAGTTTTAGTTTCGCTTTATTATGTTTGTTTGAAAAATGTCAAAACGTAAAATATGTACTATCATTTCGTGAAAAACTGATGTTGATATCCGTTTATGAAGTATTACGAAAACTGAAACGTTTACGTTCATCAGAATATTTTGAACTTGAACAGTGTTTGCTAGCTTGAGTTAAGCATATTCGTAACATAAACGTTCCGATAAGTAGACCGATGATGATTAAAGTTGATTTAGAATGTTAACGTTAAACATTTTTTTAATAATCGCACCTCTATATCTGAAATAACCTGCTTTCTAACCTCTGTTAATGGAACCCTCTGTTATTGAGACAGATATTTATTTATACCTGGATATCTGAGACACTGGGTAAGTGGAATACCTCTATAAGTGAAACAATATTGCTGGTCCCTGGATGTCTTACTTAACCAGGTTTCACTGTATTTAGATTTGACGTACAAAATTTTGGTTAAAAAACTCCCGTTCCTGTAGGAATTTTGCAATATAGCGTTGCAAGTTAGCTTTACGTTCATGAGTACCTGCATGCCCAGGTATTTCAGTTATCTATTTTACGCGGTTTACTTTTTTTCATACAAAAGTTTTTTCCCGCTTACTCCCGTTTCCATGGAAATTTTGCAATATTCTGTTGCAACTAAGCTTTAAATTTACCTGTATGCCAAATTTCAAGCGTCTAACGTTAGTGGTTTGGATTTTTCATACAAAAGGATTTCCCTAATTTCCGTTCCCGAAGGAATTTTTGTAATTCCTTTCTTGGTGCAACTTTACGGTACCTAAGCTACGTCCCTTCTCAATTTTATTACATACAAAAGTTTTTTCCCAGTTACTCCTGTCCCTGTGGGAATGTTTCAATTTCGCGTTGCAAGTAAGCTTAACGTTCATTAGGGTACCTGCATGCCAAATTTCAAACGTCTAACTTAAGCGGTTTATATTTTTCATACAAAAGAATTTTCTTGTTAATTCGCGTTCCCGAAGGAATTTTAGGAATTTCTTTTATAGTGCACCTTAACGGTACCTAAGCAATGTCCCTTCCAAATTTCATTAAATTCCAAGTTACTCCTGTTCCCGCGGGAATTTTGCAATATCGCGTTTCAAGTAAGCTTTACGTTTACTAAGGTACCAGCATGCCAAATTTCAAACATCTATCTTACGCGGCTTAGATTTATTCATACAAAAGTTTTTCCCCGCTCACTCCTGTTCCCGTGGGAATTTTACAATATCCTGTTACAACTAAGCTTAAAGTTTACTAATTTACCTGCTTGCCAAATTTCAAGCGTCTTGCTCAAGCGGTTTAGATTTTTCATACAAAGGGATTTTCCCGATTATTCCCGTTCCCGTGAGAATTTCGGGAATTCCTTTCTTAGTGCACCTCTACGGTACTTAAGCTACGTCCCTTCCAAATTTCAAGTGCCTACGTTTAGCCGTTTAGGCTGTGCGTCGATATGTCAGTCAGTCAGTCAGTTTCCCCTTTTATATATTTAGATTAGTAAATTCTTCTCTAATTTTAACAACATAATAAATCAACTCAATATAAACGTGGTTCATAATATATTTTAATCTATAAATTTGCAGAAAATGTTCTTTTGAACGACATCTATTGTGATACTTCTGAATATCAATAAAAGTTAGCAACTTTGGAAATGTCTATGTCTAAAAATACCTATTGGTTTGTTAGAATTTCCTTTACTGTAATGTTCAGTAGACAACACATCAGACTATGTTTTTTATGCCAACTTTACACCTATTTTCTTTCTTTCTTTCTATTGTAACTAAATATGTACTACCACAGCATCGGTGGTGTTTAGCTTGATATGCTGTCTGTCTGTATAAATAATATATAGGAGAAAAAAAAGAAATACAATTACTACTAGGAACTTTGCCGACTGTACATGTGTTGCACGATACAAACTCTAGGACTCACTATGAAATTAATTATGATAAATTTTAAAAATAATTATATAGGAATGTTTGAGTAAAAACTATAGGTACTTAAAAAAATATTATTTACATTTTGAAGTCACACGCATATTATTTAAAAATGAGATTTCGATCTGTCAGGCGCAGTTGACAATAACGCGAATAATAATGTTTGTTTTCGTTGGCAGGTTCAGCGTGTGCACAGCGAGCGCGCGCGCAGCGGCGCCGGTGCTGGCGGTGGGGCGCGGCTCGGGCGCGCGCGCGTGGCGGCACGAGGCGGCGCGCGCGGCGGCCGGCGCGGGGCTGGCGGCGCGCGCGCTGCTGCGGCTGCTGCACGCGCCCGCCTCGCGCCACGCCGTCGCCTTCCCGCACCCGCGCCTGCTGCAGTACGACTGTGGTGAGTCACCCGCACCACTACCCACTATTTACCGAACTATATAATGTTGTATTTTTACGCGTAGATGAGGCGTGTCTCGGTTGAAGCCATCTATTTTTGTGCGCTTTGTGGTGATCGATGGGTCGTGTTCGTGCAGGCAAGCTGCAGACGCTGGACGGGCTGCTGCGGCGGCTGAAGGCGGGCGGGCACCGCGTGCTCATCTTCACGCAGATGACGCGCGTGCTGGACGTGCTGGAGGCGTTCCTGTCGATGCACGGGCACGCGTACCTGCGGCTGGACGGCAGCACGCGCGTGGACCAGCGCCAGCCGCTGGTGGACCGGTTCAACGCGGACGCGCGCGTGTTCGCGTTCATCCTGTCCACGCGCAGCGGCGGCGTCGGCCTCAACCTCACCGGCGCCGACGCCGTCGTCTTCTACGACTCCGACTGGAACCCCACCATGGACGCACAGGTATCTCTACCCGCTCACCTTGTAATGTAATTATTATTTTTGTAGACTATTGATTTCAAGCACATATGCTAAAAAACTATTATATTACAATATATTATTTAGCCAGATTGAAAATGCTAAAGATTATTATTGTTGATGCAAATGCATGTTTAAATTTCATAGCCTCTAGCCACTCTGTGTAACCGGACATTTTTTATTTCTCTGCCCTTTCCCTCCCCTACGACACTTATGATGAGTTTATCATCGATCGACCTTATCAACTTGACAATAAATGTTAACTGTTTACACACATTTAATTTTCAATTGGGTATCCGTAGGCGCAAGACCGCTGTCACCGCATCGGGCAGACGCGCGACGTGCACGTGTACCGGCTGGTGACGGCCGCCACGGTGGAGGAGAACATCCTGCGGAAGGCCGAGCAGAAACGCATGCTGGGCCACCTCGCCATCGAAGATGGCCACTTCACCACCTCCTACCTGCGCGGGGTCAGTACTCTCGTCTTTTTGAAACTTCTCTATTTTGTGGGTTATGTTCCACATTACAGGCAATAATAATATACTCCACATTTTCAGACTAACATCAAGGAGCTATTCGGTGGCGGATCCGAGGGCGCCGCCGCGGCAGGGCCCGGCGCGGGCGCGGGCGCGGCGGAGGAGGGCGGCGAGGGCGGCGAGCTGGAGTCCATGCTGGCGGCGGCGGAGGACGAGGCGGACGCGGCGGCGGCGCAGGCGGCGCGCGCCGAGGCGCAGGGCGAGCTGGCCGAGTTCGACGAGACGCTGCCGCTGGTGGAGGACGCGCCGCCCGCGCGCAGCGACCCGCACGCCGGCGACCTGGCCGCGCTCATGAAACAGGTCAGGAAACACGAAACAACTTTGTGATGTGCTCGCATTTCGTGTACCCGGTCAAGCTGTCGTAAAGTTTACATACACACCTTAAGATTAATCAATTGTAATAATTTACAAATAAATCAACCGATGCTCACTATCGTACGTCATTTAATGCAGTGTTATATGATTGGCCGACGGCATCAATATAATTTAGCATGTGTTTATTCATAACTGATCTGTGGTCGTTTTCAGTTGACACCTGTCGAAAAGTATGCGATGAGACTGGTGGAAAACAGCGAAGCAGCGACGGAGGCGGAGCGAGCGGCGCTCGGCGAGATGCGCCGGCAGCTGCGCGAGTGGGAGGCGGCGCGCCAGCAGCTGCGCGAGGCCGACCCGCCGCCCGCCGCCTCGCCCTCGCCCTCGCCCGAGCTCACGTACTGCCGCGAGGACGCGCGCGCCAAGGTGCGTGCCCGCCGCCGCCGCGCGCCCGCCGCGCCGCCGCCCGTGCCCTCGCCGCCGCCCTCGCCGCCGCCCGCGCCGCCGCCCGCGCCCGCGCCCGCGCCCGCGCCCAAGGCCCCGCGCACGCGCTCGCGCGGCACCGTGCACATCAACCTGTGGACGCTGGACGAGGCGCGGGGCGGCGGCGGCGCGCCCGACGGCGGCCGGCGGCGCGCGCTGCGCAACGGAACCCTGGACGCGTGGCTGTCGGCCGCGGACGCGCGCCCCCGAGACGATAATAAATGATTTGAGATACCGTATGTGCGTTTTATATTCCTGACGTTCGCCGACGTTTTGGTGTCGCTCGGGACCTCGTCCGTAAATGCTTGACTCGCGCGGCGGCCCGCGCCGTCCGCACACCAAAACGGCCCGCGACGAACGTCAGGGATGTAACGCGCAAGCATTTACGGGCGAGGTCGTGCTCCCTGCCTCGTCCCCCTTCCGCATTTACTGTCCCTAGCTCATTACGCACTCCACATTATACTATTCCGATTGTTTTTGTGGGATCAATCACTAGCTGTATATAACAAAGTATTTGAAACCAACCTGATTGGTTAGACTTATCATTTACCAAAGAAACAAATATCTAAGTCAAAGTATTTATTGCCAACTAAGTGTGATGAGCCCTATGTCCATGGACCATCCATATGCTATTTACAAAGATCCATACCTACATACTCATACACAAATACACAGCCAAAAATATTTTTTCCTATTTATAACTGTTACATGGTATGCGTTAAAAATATATACTGTACAATGTAGTTGCACTGTGGTCTGTCGGTTCTAATCTGCGCTTGACATTAAATTTGTCTCGTTTCCGTTTCATTCGACGGTTTTTATAATTTTACACATAGGTACATTGTAGAGAGAGGGACGATAGAGTCGCTTCAACTTTGACAATCCTAGAGGTTATCTGTACCTGAAAGTTTGAAAGTCTTATCAACACAGAATTCAATTTTGAATAAACCTAAACTTATTCTTACTGGGTATGTTTATCAAAGTAATTTATGCGAGAAAAAGGAGTGAAACATTAATTATATCAATTCAAGAGTAGTTATAGTGTTAGAAATAAAACAGCAGAAAGGAATGGTCGAGGTGAGTACCACGCTTGATCACATTGATCTGGAAAGTGAATACTGTTAAATAACACATCTACATATGTATTTTCAGATATGGGTGAGCGGTTCGGCGTGTATGGATCGCATGCCGGTGAGTAAACTTCCCATAAATCCTCTCTCCGTCTCTATCACTCCGGCTGACCGAACCCCCACCGGCAGGTCTGGTGTCCGCCCACGCCGCCCTCCGGCGACGGCGACGTGTACTGCGAGAGCTGGGCGCGCGCGCTGTACCGGGCCGGCGCCGCGCCCGACGCGCTGCTGCCGCCCGTGCACCGGCGCGAGCCGCGCGCCGCCCGCGAGCCGCGTCGCCCGCGCCCGCCGCCGCGCCCGCGCACGCGCCGCCCTCGCTGTTCGAGCGCGCCGGCGCCCGCCCGCGCCCGCGCCTGCGCCCGCCGCACGCGCACGCCGCGCACCCGCACGCCGCCGCGCCCGCGCACCACCCGCACGCGCCGCAGCCCGACTGGGCCGCCGCCGAGGACGCCGCGCTGCGCCGCGCGCTCCGCCTGCAGCGCCTGCCCGCCGAGCCGCCCGCCGCGCTCGCGCCCAACTGGGACTGGGCCAGCGAGGCCGTGGACGAGGCCGCGCGCGCCTACCGCTCCCCGCGCGCCTGCCGCGACCGCCACGACGCGCTCGCCGACCCCGACCGCGCGCGCCGCAAGCACCGCCGCGCCGCCGCGCGCCGCCGCCCCGACGACGACGCGCCGCGCCCGCCGCTGCAGCGCCTCGACGCCATGCGCGACGCCGCCGAGCGCCGCCGCGGCGCGCCCAAGCGCCGGCTCGACGACGCGCCGCACCCCAACCCCAAGCACGCCGCGCTGCTCGCCGACCACGGCGTCGACTACGACGCGCCGCCGACGCCCATGGAGGTGGCGACGCGCCGCGCCGACCGCATCGCCAAGGAGAAGATGAAGGCGGGCGGGTCCGCGGCCGCGCCGGCGCCCAGCCCCGCGCCCGCCGCGCCGCCGCAGCGCGTGGTCGTGGCCGCGCACGCGCCCGCCAAGCCCGAGCAGCGCCGGGCCCGCGCGCCCGAGCCGCCGCGCGCGCCGCCGCCCGCGCCCGCGCCGCAGCAGCAGCTCTACCGGCAGCAGGTGCTGGCCACCAGGCACCACCTCAAGATCCTCCACCATACTGCCGCCTCGCATGCCCAGGTAATGAAACTGATTTTTATGTTATCACTTATGAATCATGAAAGAAAAAGAAAGCCATCTTATTTTAAACTTTCAGTCAACATTTTTCACACCCAATGCGTACCACTAAAAAGTAATATGTCCGCCATTTTGGAGCGGCGACCATCTTAGATTTACAATGACACAAAACATAGTAAGCTGTATTGCCTTTGGTTTACATTTAAATTACCAGGTTTCACCCGAGCAAACAAACAGGCCAAACTAAACAAAACCATTCGTCTTAAGTGTTCGTCTAAGTGTGATGTTCGTTGTTCCAGGCTACGGGCACGAGCGCGAGCGTGGTGGAGGCGGGCGCGCCGGCGCTGCGCACGCTGCAGCTGCAGCAGCTGGCGCTGCGCCGCGCGCCCGCGCCCGCGCCGCGCCTGCTGCCGCACCAGGCCCCGCGCCCGCACCACGTCGTGCTCACGCACCTGGCGCCGCCCGCCGCCGGCGCCGCGCCCGCCGCGCCCGCCGCGTCCGCCGCGCCCGCCGCGCGCCCGCCCGACGCGCGCCACCAGTAGCGCCCCCCGGCCCCGCCCCCGCGCACTCGCTGACGTCGTCCTCTCCTGTGCCACATATCATATTATCTCGCGAGGGATCGCCGAGTGAATCGCGAATTTGACTTTGCCGGATGATACTTGTAAATGAACTGAAGATATTTGGTTAAAAATTTTGACGCAGGAATAATCCGATCGCTCGATTCCTGATTGTACCTAGCCTAATTTATATTAGCAATCTAATTTGTAGTCATACTCGTGTATTATTTTATATTTTTTAAACATATTGTAATATAATGCAATTCAAGTTTTAAAACTGTGTTTTATTTCACTAAATGGAAGACTATTGAAATGGATGCCACTCGACATTGAAATGTCACGCATATTTTCAGTGGTATCAACTAGAGACCTATCACACCTACCATTATTGTAACTTCGAACATTCTTAATCATTAAGCCTGTAGAATCACATTCTATAACCAAAGTAAAATGCATATTTTTTAATATTATGTAACATGAGTAATATTTATTAGATCTCTACAAACAAAGTAACAATAATTAAACTACATCGCGGTCTCTTGCGTGTCGGCACTGGCAGCGCGAGTCCAGGCGCAAGGGAGACGAGCCGCAGCTGGCCCAGCACGCGCGCCGCCGGCTCGGCCGCGTCGCCCAGCGCCAGCCACAGCGGCCGCAGCGCGTCGCGCGCCGCGCGCGCCACGTTCGCCACGCACGCCAGCGCCGGCGCCGCCGCCGCGTTGAACGCCAGCGCCAGCAGCGGCTTCAGCGCGTAGTCCGCCGCCGTCTGCACGCCGCCCGTCACCAGGTCGCGCGCCGCCGTCAGCACGCACCTGATCACATCAAATTATTTGCTTGTGAAAAAGATACACAGATCATGAGCAAACACATTAGTAGTGATGTGGATGTGAAGGCACGAAACCTCTCTACGCCGACGAGGACCGCGACGGGCAGCGCCAGCAGCAGCTGCGCGGCGGCGAGCGCCTCGGCCAGCGCCGCGGCCGCCGCCCGCGCCGCGCGCCGCCCCGAGCGCTCCACGCGCGTCACGCGCGCGCCCGCCCGCGCCGCCAGGTACGCCGCGCTGCCGTGATCGAAGTAGTACACCTCCACGCGCTCCGGCGCTGCGGCAATAGACCACGTCAAGTGACACCCTCAAACTAGCGTTCACAAAAAAGAGGACTAAAAAAAAAATGGTGCTTTATAAAGTAGCATACAACCAAGCCAAAATATTAGAATAGAATAGAATAGAATATCTTTATTTACTAGAAACACGGTACATTTATCAATAGGATGGTCATGAACTGGTGAGATCAACATGTTTCGCCATAAATGGCATGTAAAAACAATTATAAAATAGAATTCCTTAGATAAAAACAAATACAATTAAAATCAAATGTCAAAATATACATATGTTATAAAGTGTCATGCAGAGTCTAAAAATTCCTTAATACTATAAAAGTTCTTGTCCAGTAACCAAAAATACAATTTTTTATGTGACAGCGGTGAGTTAAGTGCTCTTATGCATTTCGGAATCTTATTAAATATCTTTATGCTCATATTCAAACAATTTCTCATAAATTGTGTCGTTCTGGGTGCAAATCCTAAGACAAGTCTGTTTGGATTCCTTTTACACCGCTGATAAATATCACTAGCCTTAAGAAACAGATTTTTATTGTTTTTGACAAACTTAAAAACTTCGAATATGAGTAGGTTCGGTAAAGTTAAGAGATTAAGCTCCTTAAAGACTGGTTTACACGATTCACGTGGTGTTAGACCAATTATAGCACGCACACACTTCTTTTGCGCCACAAAAGCCTTATGCACATCTGTACTACTACCCCAAAGAACTAAACCATAGCGCAATACCGAGGCGACATAAGCATGATAGGCTGCGAGTATTGTAGACCGATCTGTTACATGACGAAGTCTTTTCAAGACATAAACAAAACGATTAAGTTTGTCGCACACTTTATCAATTTGAGATTTCCAGTTTAAATTTTTATCTATGTTAACTCCTAAAAATTTTACAATGTCAGTTTCTTTGATGGATGTCCCTTTATATAAAATATTAAGATTGCATTTCTTAAGATTATTAAATTGTATGAAATTGGTTTTGTTTAAGTTAATGTTCAAATTATTGTTATCAAGCCATTCAATTATGTCAATTAGTGTGTTATTAATATCAGCCTCATGCTTCGTCAAACCTTCTTTTATGTCACTTAATACTATAATAGATACATCATCGGCAAATAAAATGGTCTTATGTCGAGTTACATTAATTATGTCATTGATATAAATTATAAATAGGAGTGGTCCAAGTATGCTGCCTTGAGGAACACCAAACCTATTTGGAGTATACTCAGATTGAAAATTCTTTTTTATATTACGTGCGTTTGTTCTTCCAATCATAACAGATTGCTGCCTATCTTTCAGGTATGATTTAAACCACTGCAAAGGTAGACCTCTTACTCCAATATTTTCTAATTTATCAAGCAAAATTTTATGATGAACTAAGTCAAATGCTTTTGACATATCTAAAAATAATACGGTTGTCAACTTTCTCATATCTACATTATTTAAAACATCACGAATCAAAGTAAACATGGCGAGAGTGGTAGATTTTTCCTTTTGGAAGCCATATTGATCTGTATTGATTATTTTAAAAGTAGTACAGTAACTCATCAGTCTTTTATACATGCACTTTTCAAAAATCTTGGCTAAGATTGATATAAGCGTTATCGGTCTATAGTTATTCATGTCAATTTTTGTTCCTTTTTTATAAAGTGGTTTTACTATAGCGTGTTTCAGTCGATCTGGATATACTCCATTTTCAAATGACAGATTTACAAGATATGTTAATACAGGAGTTAATGCCACAATACATGATTTTATCACTTTTGTACATAATCCATCAGGACCCTCAGAATTTGTGTTTTTCAAAGATTGTATTTGTACTTTTACTTCATTTTCACTCATTGGTTTTAGGTACATAGAATGTCCTAGTTTATTTGCGTTGGTTCTACGTGTACCATATGATTTATGATCTTAATAGATTCATGAGTTTGAGCGATTTAATATCGGAGAGTGATGCTGCAACAAATTGTATTAAAACATATTACCTACCATCTTCGCTTAAATCCAACTTATCAGTAGTTACGTTATTGAATATCTTCCAGTTGGAATTACTTTTGTTCAATTTCTGAAAACAATATCATTGATTAGATACTATAATAAACATATCTACTTTCGCGTTCCATTAATTAAATGTCCGGATGTCCGGCCTCCTACACAATAAGTCCAAGATACATTACACTTAATTTAATAATAAACTCTTTAGTTAAGTCGTATAGATTAAGAAGAGCTTATGTAGGCACCTGATCGTATTGCTGCGTGCGGGTCGCGTCGGCCGGGAGGCGCTCGGCCGGCGCCGCGCCCAGCACTGAGACCCATACTCGCCCAAACTGCACCTCATGCATTGATTATAATTAGTAGCGAATGAGTTATTTTACTATGATTTATCCTTACTTCCTTACTAATAATATTAATCCGAAAGTAACTCTGTCTGTCTGTCTGTTACGCTTTCACGCATAGAGTACTGGACCGATTTAAATGAAATTTGGTACAGATATAGTCCAGAGCCTAGGAAAGGT
Source organism: Maruca vitrata (assembly GCA_039566165.1). Taxonomy (NCBI): domain Eukaryota; kingdom Metazoa; phylum Arthropoda; class Insecta; order Lepidoptera; family Crambidae; genus Maruca; species Maruca vitrata. The sequence goes on along the minus strand of CM076918.1, from coordinate 17,194,683 downwards.
TATAGGCTACTTTTTAAAATTGAAATTTAATAAATGCATAAATATTAAGGAAGTGATCTCTGCCTACCCCTCTGGGACAAAGGCGTGATTTTATGTATGTATGTATGTATAAAGATCAAGTTAGATTACTTCCTGAACAAAGGATTGACGTACGTTTTGTAGAGCGGGAATTGAGGGCCGGCGCGCTGCGGCGGCGCGCAGGCCAGCAGCACGGAGGCCGGCAGCAGCAGCACGTCGCCCGCCGCCTCTGCACACAACTGCGCACATACTAGCCTCCGCCTTATAACTATAGTTTTATCGAAGGAATAATATACTTCAAATTAGCGGCCGCCACAACACCGTCAAAAACTAAATTCTGATAGTCATACCTATAGATAGGTCCCTCAAAAGTTACTTAATTTAACGCGCGCGGACGAAGTTGCGGGCACTGCTAGTTTATGAGTATTATATTTATGGGAAATAAGAAAGTTATCTACCTTATCTCCAAGTAAGTAGGTATTTTTCTGACATAAAAATATAAATAATGCAGTAGTCAGGCTGAATGATGTACCTAAATCACAGTACATTCTGTTAGATTATGTTAGGCACTAACTTGTCTGATAGGGCTGGAGGCGGCGGGCAGGGTATACACCCACTTGCCATAATTTCATTTGCCCGAATTTTATTTGCCATAATATTCATATGCCCGAATTTCATTTGCCATAATTTCATTTGCTCGAATGTTATGTTTGCCATAAAATACAAATGACATAATTTTACTTGCCCGAACATCAGATTCCATAATGATTCGAATGCCATACGTATTGTTATCCATATTTTAATTGCAATAATATTATGCTCATTGTTTACTTTATTAGTTACGTGTTAGAAACTTTGTTTCCGTGCCATTACATCATTTCCCACCGAAAAAGCTTGTAAAATAGGTTAAAAGAATGATAAAAAAAATAGGTTAGGTTAGGTTAGAAACATGAAAGACAAATTTAAAATATGGATAACAATACGTATGGCATTCGAATCATTATGGAATCTGAAGTTCGGGCAATTAAAATTATGTCATTTGTATTGTATGGCAAACATAACATTAGGGCAAATTAAATTATGGCAAATGAAATTCGGGCATATGAATATTATGGCATATGTCTTTCGGGCAAACAATAGATAACCGGCGGGCAGGCGCGGCGACGTCTGCGCCGCGCTCGTGGCCGGCGGTGCCCGCGCGCGCCGGTGCTTCTGCACCAGCACCTGCGTTTAAACCATGTACATGCTCATCTACCTATACGAAGAAATACAATAATATCAATCAGATATTAAGCATAAGAAACACCTGAACGTAAGAGCCCGTGACATCGAGAGGCGGCGCGCGCGCGCTCGCTGCGGACGAATCGGCTTGCGTGCTGCCCTCTACCGGCAGGCTGCTGGAACTAGATGTGTTCGTGTTTACGTCTGAAATGAAAGTTGAAAAAATTATTGTAATAAGACATTTGATTGAACTGCATAATTAATATGCGTGTGTAATAACAAATTCTTACTAATATAACAAATGCAAAAGTAACAGTCTGTCTGTCTACTAGCATAGTTTTTCCTAAACTTTTATTTACCTAGGCGTGTGTTGGCGATCTCCAGTTCTTTAGCCTCAACCCCTCGATTCACAGTAGAACTAGGAAATTCGCTTTGTTTGTTCATCCTACAAACAAGCGACTTGATAATAGTAGTATGTAAATATAATAACACATAAACAATTCATTGTCAGAAATGATAACCGCCAAGATAAAGTGACAGCATCATGGCATTATCCATAAATAACTTCAAATTACAACATACCTACCTCAAAATTAAACTATAAACATATTCAACGATGCATTTTCATTATCATTATTTATTAATTATTATGGCATAGGTACACAACAGGTTACAATCATAAATTAATTTGAATAAAAACATTTCAATATTACAGATCTACATTATGACACAAAAACATGTAGGTACACACAGCGTGGCTAATCAATATTAATATTAAAAGTTCGTGAAGTGGTTAATATTAATCTTATATTAATGTTAATATAAATCGAGTCATGCTGTCAGAGGCGTAACCAGGTAAGCAAGATCCCTGGTACAGTTATATTATCGGTGCCTGGGGCAAAAATTGTAAATCTACGAATACTTTATGGCATTGTTCAAACTCTTGTCTCCGTATTCCATAATGTGTTCAAACGTACGAAATTGTTAAATGATAGGATTCATACTTCATATTATTATCATAATTAAAAAAATGTGAACGTATTTGAAACAAAACGAATTTTACAAATTAAACTCCCGTACCTATATTACAATCATAGGTAAACATAATAATTTAAATATCCGAGAGCGACGTTTCGTGATCTTCACGGGCCTTGTGGTCACAGGAAGACTAAAGATAAGAAAGAAAGAAAGAAAAAGGTTTTATTTAGTAAGATAATAAGTTGACACAAAACTCACATATCTTGTCTTGCAATATTATGTTGTTGTTTTTGACGGGGCTGGCAAAATATACTCTTCTTGATAGGAACTCAAGCAGGACTGACTTTCATAAGTGACGCTTAAAAGATTGCGGCGCGTTAGCTTAGAATTTTTCCATCCATCAATATAACCGTGTCGCGCATAGGGCAATACCAAGATGGTATATCGGACCATGGTCCCCGAGCGCGATTACTTTGCTCGGCGGAAGATCTTCCCTTTTAGGATAACTCCTATACCTACTAATACGTAGGTAGGTATAACCTAATGCCTAATAAATACCTAATTAAATCAGCATCATCAGCCTATATGCGTCCCCAATGCTGGGGCACGGGCCTACCCTAAACTGGGGCGATAAGGCCTTAGTCTCCTAACACGCTGGCTAAGTGCGGGTTGGTTTACCTACTACATAACCTTAGAATGTCTTCGTAGATGTGCAGGTTTTTTTCACATGTTTGGCGAGAGTAAACCCAATTAAATATTATATTGAAAATTATTAATGAAGTTAGGTATAGAAAGGATATCAGGGAATAACTCAGGGCAGAGTGCACAGCAGACTTTTGCTGTTTCATACGCTAAAAAAAGTTTGAATTGAAAAACAGTTGCTTTACTAAGCAGTTTAAACAGTAGCGGCGGAACACTGTGGCTGCATAAATCTTTACGCCTTTGTCAACTAAAAAAATAAAAATAATTACCGCGAAAAATACCAACAGTATCTGAATTTTTTGAACGGCCTAACTTTTTTAACGATATTTTTTTTATAATTATACTTTGTTTTTTTTTTTTTTTTTTTTATAAAGAGGCTAACAAGATGACCTCACTCCACCTGATGGTAAGCGGTAGTGAGATCCAAATATGAGGTCGACAGGCACAATAGACCATATTGAGCCTGTCGCACTCACCCTGAAAGCCGTGAAAAAGGAGACCACTGCTGCGGCAACAACGAGACAAGGCGTGGAGTCTCGCATTGGTATTGTTTAAAATTATATGCATGATACACAGTTAAAGGATATAATACGGTGAAGGTAAATAACTGAACGATACCCTAGTAAGTACCTAAGCAGTTTTTTAATGTAGGTAAAGGTGCTCCCTCACCGATAGCATTCACATAAAACATAAAAAAAAAACATAAAAACGTTTATTACCAATAATGTTACATAACAACAAACAGTTAACAATAGCGCCCAAACTAGGTAATCCTGTCTTATGGGGGCTGAAGTTTAATACAGAAAGTATAATTATTTTAACAATGCTGTGTGTGTAATAAAACGTTCAAAGAAGATTATTATAGAATAGAGAATACATTATTATTAACTTATTATGCCGCACTGTGTATTACGTGATGTATATGTATGTGTGTATGTATGTATTTGTGTATGTGTATGTATGTATTTGTGTATATGTATGTATGTATGTGTAATTTAAGACAGTGATATCAGTAAATATATTCAAATATTGTGTTATCCAATACCACTTAATAAATGTTCTATTTCAGTGTAGTTTAGTGTACGGAGCCAGGTGATTAATTTGTAATGTAACGTAACATGTTACATGTAATGTAACGTAACGTTGCAAACTCGAGCATAACAACAGTGAAGGAGAACCGAGAGTGACAAAACCCTCCTTGTATGCGTAATATCTTGATACAACTTGACGCTGCGCAAAAGGTGGGATGTTCATTCAATGTTATATTACACGTGAACGTTTGTCGGTCGGGGTTGTAGTATTGTAATGTAATGCTTAAAGTCGCGTGGCTGATATCTTACATTACACACGAATGCTCGAAGTTTATCAGGGAGGTATCTTAGTATTTATTTATTTATTTATTTATAATAGGTACGCAGACAGATTACAGTCGGATACATGTTAACTTAAATCTTAATAAATGAAATAGGCTAGACAGTAAACCATAGATTGCATACACAACATGTTTCAGTATGGTTACGAAAAAGAACTTATTATTAAATAAACTTACAAATACAATATATTAGTTTTAAGGTGCAGAACACAAAAAAAAAAAAAAAGACCAAAAATCAAATAGATATCACTAAAAAAAAATATATATATATATAAATACATTATAATACCTATGTACATGTAAAACAGAAACAATTAGAGGCATACATTTCATCATGATTAATTTTTATCCTGTGGGTTGAGTGAGTGAAGAGGACATGTCCGTCATAATTACATTTGAAATAGTTTTTTTAAAACGTAGAAAATTTGCGTTGAAAATGTCTATGTCTACGTATCCACCATATTGTTGAACCATGTCGTTATATTCGCGGCACATTCTCACCAACGGATTGTAAAAGGAGGTGTTATTTTTAAAAACCTGAATTGCGAAAGCTTTTGGGTGTCGGGATCTGTACCAGGTGTTTATGCTCAAAAATGAGACCAGGTCTGGAGCGTCAACGGCAGAGTGCACGATTTTGTGCAGATAGAGTAAATCGTATCTTTTACGCCGCGCCTTGAGGCTGACTAAGTCAATTTTTTTCAATAAGTCGCGGTATTGACTAAAAGACCGGCCAAGATTGAATTTAAAAGAGATGAACTTCAAGATTTTTTTCTGTATTCTTTCTATGTTATTAATATGTATATTAAAGAAAGGAGACCAGATTGGGCAGCAATACTCCAGAACGCTTCGAACAAGACTATAAAAAAGGTACAAGATACTCTTTGGGTTACGGAAAGCTTTTGTCGATCTCATTATGAACCCGAGCAGCCTGCGACTCTTACCCAGTATGTGGTCATAATGTGGACGAAAGGTTAGCTGTTCATCAAAATATACCCCTAGGTCACGCACCAAGTCTTTCCTGCCAAGTGTCTCATTTTTAATGTGGTACCGGTAATTAAGTCTGCTTTTCTTTCTGGTGAAGGAGATGATACAGCATTTACTTACATTGTAGTATTGCTCAGAGTAGATCCTATTTATGTTACTTACAATATACGCGAATACTCGTGGTGGGAGGAAGGGAGCACCTTATTAAGCGGTTTTTAATATTTTTTATATCGAAATTTGAATTTAATGTAGATACTTCGTTACAGCGTGGCGGTTCCGGCGTCGGCGATGCGGGTCTGTATTCATATTTTATTGTATTTAAGCAGTTAAACCAATTTTCTATTAACTTTTTTATTTCCAAGAAATACCCACTTAAATTTATTTTATAATATTTATTTAATTTACATCGTTTAAAAGATAGTTAGGCATGCATGAATCTCAAGTTCTCAACCAAACACAGACATACATTTGTTTGAATTGAACAAATAAGTAGCTTTTACTATAATGTTATGAAATATAATCCTATTTCAAATTACAGTTCGGGTCGATCGGACGAGGTCACGAGGCGGCTCCGCGCTGCAGCGGGATCTAACTAAAGGGATCTTAAGGTGAGGTAATATTATCACATTGTGATAATAATTATTTAATTCATTATTACGACAACGAATCAAACTTGGATTGACGTAAGGTAATTTCTATTGAAATTGATTTCTATGCCATAAATCTCAAGTTGCAAATCAGTTCATAAATAAACCCTTTGTGGGTAGTCTGTATATCTATTGTTTGCTAGGATGTCTACCTATGTACCTACTTGCAAACATTAAACGTTATCAAATACATGATATACTAGACAATAACAGTATAACAGCAGCAGGCTTCATAGAGTTCGTTTCGTGTTTCAGATCCGGGGCGGGCGGCGGCGGGCGGCTGGACGGAGCGGCGGGACGGTGGTGCATGCTGTAGGTGATCCAAATTAAAATGCGTGGCCGAATAACGTATTTCTTAAGAAGGGTGTTTTATCTTGACTCATAACAATATTTTCAGAACGAATATATTCCTATTATGTATATTCATTCTGTTACTAATAGGTAGTATTGAATTATTTCATAAAAAAGAGCATTAAAATCAAACTGAACTTATACATTTGTTGAACTCTGCAGGTACTGGGTAGCTCAGATTTAACATAATGTTTGGCGACGGATTTTGAATGAACCTATCTGTTCTCCGAATCGCTCGCTCGACACTTCGATTACATTGAGTTAGGTATTTGATAATACAAATTTCTTTAATTCATTGCTAATTGCTTTTTATCGGTGCATGTTCCTTAAGCTACAGATACAAGCGTAACATTTCTATATCGATCGAATTTTGTACATAAAGCTATTGTTTTGTTTTTATGATAAAACTGACAAATGTTTTCTGAACGGCAGAACACAATTTGGTTGTCGTAGCCAATGGAAGTGCGAGCTCATGCGAATGTCGAGCGAACACGAGAGTTTCGGTTCACACAGACAGATGAAATCACTTAAATAAAAGCAAATAATTAATCTGATCATGACATCAACTTATGGGACAACTGCCCCAAGCTCGCGTAACACCAATTCGTCCATTTTACCAATGTGGCGTGGATTACGCTGGTCCCATCCAGATCAGGACTTCTAAAGGTAGAGGTCATCGAGCCTACAAGGGCTACATCTGCCTGTTCATTTGTATGGCAACAAGAGCCATACATCTAGAGGCTGTAACTGATCTTACGTCACAGGGATTTCTAGCAGCTTTTAAACGATTCGTTTCTAGACGCGGTCATTGCGCAGATCTTTACAGCGATAACGGAATGAATTTTGTGGGCGCTGCCCGTGAGCTAAGAACTTTAGAAGCTCAAGAACGTTCAACTCTAACACGAGAAATCGCCGAGAGCTTGGCCACTACTGGCACCACATGGCATTTCAAGAACGTTCAACTCTAACACGAGAAATCGCCGAGAGCTTGGCCACTACTGGCACCACATGGCATTTTATACCACCAAGAGCTCCCCACTTCGGCGGGCTTTGGGAGAGTGGGATAAAGTCCACCAAACATCATTTAAGGCGTGTGATTGGTGCAGAGACCCTAACATTCGAGGAGATAAGTACCTTGCGTTATCAAATTGAGGCATGCCTTAATTCTAGACCTTTGTCTCAAGTAAGTACCAACGCACAGGATTCTATACCGCTTACACCGGGACATTTTATCATTGGTGAGCCCCTGGTACTTGTACCAGACGATAATTATGAATCCTCGTCAATATCATCTCTTAGACGTTGGCAACTAACGCAGAAAATGTTGCAGAACTTTTGGCGCAGATGGTCATGTGAATACTTGACTCAGTTTCTACAAAGGTATAAGTGGGCAAACAAAACGCCAGAACCTAACATCGGTGATGTAGTTTTAGTTAAGGAGGACGATCTTCCTCCAGCAAGATGGCTAATGGGGGTTATTGTACAAAAGCACAAGGGTTTGGACAATGTTACGAGGGTTGTGAGTCTCAGATGCAAGGATTCCATAATTAAAAGACCCATTGTGAAATTGTGTGTATTGCCAGTGGCAGAGTAATGCATGTTATTTGTAGCATTAGATTTGTATCCTATTCTACCTATAGTTATAATTTATCGTTTATTTAAGTTTAAGTTTATGTTTTGTTGATTTCTGGTTCGTCCCAGTCACCATGTCAATCAATCTTTATCTTTTACAGTCCACTTTAGTTAGTTGTTGAGTCATGGTGGTCGGGAATGATGACCATTCTGGCCATGGTGGGCGGAATGTCTAATTATCAAAGATAAATACATAGTATAATAAATATAATAGATTAATATAACAGATAAATAGTAATTATAAAGTAAATAAATTATAACTATGAAGTAAACATGTCAAACGTAACTTTAATATCATTCATACAACGTAGTTTTAAGTGCTGCCAACAGATGGCGCTGTACGTATTTTACATCGCGCAAGCGTTTTGTTTTCTCGGCCGTATAAGGCTATCGCTTGAAACCATAATAAATTGTCTTTTTTGTCTGAATGGATTTTGGCTTTTTATTCAGTTACTAACCTAGAAACCTATGGGGTGGGTTAGGTTAGGTTACAAACCTAACCTAGAAACCTAGTGGATGGGTTAGGTTAGGTTACAAACCAAACCTAGAAACCTAGTGGATGGGTTAGGTTACTAACCTAGAAACCTATGGGGTGGGTTAGGTTAGGTTACAAACCTAACCTAGAAACCTAGTGGATGGGTTAGGTTAGGTTACTAACCTAGAAACCTATGGGGTGGGTTAGGTTAGGTTACAAACCTAACCTAGAAACCTAGTGGATGGGTTAGGTTAGGTTACTAACCTAGAAACCTATGGGGTGGGTTAGGTTAGGTTACAAACCAAACCTAGAAACCTAGTGGATGGGTTAGGTTACTAACCTAGAAACCTATGGGGTGGGTTAGGTTAGGTTACAAACCAAACCTAGAAACCTAGTGGATGGGTTAGGTTACTAACCTAGAAACCTATGGGGTGGGTTAGGTTAGGTTACAAACCTAACCTAGAAACCTAGTGGATGGGTTAGGTTAGGTTACTAACCTAGAAACCTATGGGGTGGGTTAGGTTAGGTTACAAACCTAACCTAGAAACCTAGTGGATGGTTTTTTTTTTTTTTTTTTTTTTTTTTTGGTTTGAATCTATTCTCCTCGGACGTGATCCGAGACATTTTTTACTTTTGTTCAATTGTTTTGCGATCTTTTATATTGCTGTTACATATTTGAAATATATATGTGTATATATAATAAAATAACTACGCTACTTATCTTTATTTCTTTTAATGGATTGCAAAGTTATTTCTTTGCAATATTGCAGGAGATGAGGTCAGAACCTTGTCGTCCGACATCATCTCCTGCAATGCCTCTCTTTCTATCTTCCGCTGGATTTTTTGCTCTAAGTCAAAACGTGAGCGCCCGTTTATAGGGCACTCCAGCAGCAGGTGTTCGACTGTCTCTTCCTTATCCGGGTCACATATGCAGGATGGGCTCCCGGTGCACTTAAAGCGGTGCAGGTACTCCGAGAACCCACCGTGACCCGTCAAGACTTGCGCTAGAGTGCCATCCATATCTACAGACCTCAGCGTCTTGTAGGCTTCTATAGCGTCGGGCAGGAAGAGCTTCGTCGTCTTTGCAGTCGTTCCTTGTTGGTATCTCCGGTTCCATTCGTCAAGGGACTCCTTGCGAATGAGTCTCTTGACGAATGATACCGGGTACTCATCAAAGTCCGCCTTTTCTTTACGTTTGTGGCTGCGCTCTTCGCCAGCTCATCGGCTCTTTCGTTGCCCTCGAGACCCGCATGCGCCTTGATCCAGAAGAGGTGCACGTTTTTGCCTTGCTCTCGTGCGGCTTTTAGTTCTTGGCGCACCTCTTCTGCGATGATGTTGAGGGTGCACGGGTTGCTCACCGTCTCGAGGGCCGAACGGGAGTCACTGTAGATCCCATAGGAATCTTCCCGGGAGCGCAGCACTTCTCTTGTCGCTCTTTTGATGGCCAGGAGTTCTGCTTGGAATACGCTGCAGTTATTGTCGAGTTTCAACTTTATGCCTCTGGACTCTTTGTCTCCTTTCCAGATGGAGAGGGCAGCTCCCACCTGGCCATCTATTTTGCTTCCGTCCGTAAAAATACGGACGGATTGTGTGTTGTGCTGTTCGACCGAGGCTTGGGTTTCTAGACATACAAATTGTTCCGTATTTTGTAGTGCCGGGTGGGGTTTAGAGGCGAACGGTGTTCTCTGCTCGATGTCCCTGTCCGGTACCAGCTGGATTTCTCCCTTTTTTGCTTTGTATAGAGCCGCGGATTCCTTTATGCGGAGGTCAAGGGGAAGAATTCCAGCTAGCACTAATGCCGAGTGCAGAGACACCGTTCTATATGCCTTACAGATTTTTTGCGCAAAGCCTCTTTGGACTGCATCGAGATGTTTTCGGACGCCTATCTTCTCCACAGCGGGTGCCCAGATGTTAGAGGCGTAACAGATGATTGGCTCAATCACCGCTGTGTAGATAGTTCTAATAACATCTGGATGCAGTCCCCAGTTGGTTTTCGCAGTCCTCGAGAGTTGCTTATATATGTTGAGCGCTTTTATACATACAGCGCTTATATGGGAGGTGAACGTGAGTTTGGAGTCTATGATGACTCCAAGTATTTTAATTTGTTCTACCATGATGATATTGGTACCTCCCATATAAATTTTTGGCAACTCATATTTTAATTTCCTTGTCATGACCATGGCGTTAGTCTTGTGTGGGGCAAACTTGAGTTTATTCTCAATACCCCACACATGTACGTATTCCAGGGCTCTATTGGCCTGGACCTCTATTTCCTCGGCATCCTTGCCGTCGAACACCAAGACGATATCGTCCGCAAAGGCCTGGCAGTAGTACCCTCTCTTCTCCAGGTCTTTGAGGAGTGGGTCCAACAGCAGGTTCCATAGTATTGGCCCGCCTACAGAGCCCTGCACACAGCCCTTTTCCGCCACTCTTGTATGCTCCCGTCCGGCATATCTGACTCGCACCATTCTGTTTTGCAGGTAACTGTCTATGACCTTACGTAGGTTCAAAGGACATTGCTCTTCAGCCAGTCGCAATCTTAATTTGGGCCACCAAGCACTGTCAAAGGCCCCTCTATATCCAGAGAAATCATTGTGAGCATCCTCTTCTCTTGCAGTTTCTGCTGAATGTGCTTTGTGAGGATATAGAGAGAGTCTTCCGTGCTTTTTTGTGGAACGAAGCCGAACTGGTTATGACTCAGTCTTGGTATTATATAATATTTCAGCCTTGTCATTAGCATTTTCTCGAAAATCTTACCTAGCACTGGCAAGAGACCTATAGGCCTAAACGATTTGGGAGTGCTGTAGGTCTCCTTCCCGGGCTTGCGAAGTATAATGGTGGTGGCTTCCTTCCACAAGTCCGGGAAATGTCCAAGTTCAAGGCATTTGTTTGTCAGTGCTAGGAAGATTTCCGGTCTCTGTACAATGGCTCTAGCGCAGATATCAGCAGTAAGTCCGTCTCTGCCCGGGGCCTTCTTCGGGTTAAAGCCTTGAACCGCCCTCATCAATTCGTCTTCAGTAAACTGAGGGTCCATGGTCTCATCTCTCTCATTTCGGTTTACCATTGATGCTAGTTCTCTAACCCTTTGATGCTCCGCATTATCCGCCTCACTGTTGTCAATAGGGTAGAATGATTCTGCCAATAATTTCACCGATTCTTCGGCATTCAGGGTAGTTCCTTCCGATATGAGTAATTCATCCTCTTGCCATTTTGACGTTCGCCTTATTACCCTATAGATCCCCTCCCAGAGTCCCTCCCTGTCTTGCCTTCCACAGAAGTTTTTCCAGCTTACTGTTTGTGCTGTTTTCGCTGCGTTTTCATAACTTTCCTTCTGTTTCAGGTAATCCAGGACGACTGCGGGTCTGCGACAAGGTGCGGCACATCTTATGCGGCGCTTCATTGTAGCCACCTTCTTCTTCATTTCATCAAGTTCCTCGGACCACCACGGTAAGGTAAGCGTTCTTTGATTTATTTTTCTAGGTATTGCAGAGTCACATGAATTTACTATGGCGTTTGTATATATTTCTATTGTGTTATTTAATTCGGTTGTATTTTCTATTTTATTAATGTTTTCTTCCTTTATATTATGTTTTAGTAGTTGTTCTTTGAATGTTTCCGTGAATAGTTCCCATTTAGCTTTTAATGTGTTATAAATTCTTGTTGTACGTTTAATTTCGGTGCCCTGTGATTTTTCTAGACTGATGTTAAACAAAATTGCGCAGTGGTCGGAACTCGTGACGCCACTTGCCACACGCCATCCATCGATCTTGCTGAGTATGTTCTCCGAGCAGGTGGTTACGTCGACACAGCTGGTCAGTCTCCTGTCTCCTCTTATGGTGTCAAATGTTGCCTCTGGGCCATTGTTGACTATTTGTAACCCTGCTCTTCGAACATACCCGCGATCGCCTCTCCTCGGTGGTTAGTCTCTCGACTACCCCACCAGATATTCCAGGCATTGATATCTCCACCCAGTATCAAATCTTTTGTTCCAATCTCTTTGATTATTTTCGTCATATGCTCGATGTCTCGATCTATTGGCTCATCCCCATGTAGGTAAACTGACACTATCCCTATTTCCCACTTTGTGGTTTTAAGTTTTGCTACGGTCATGTTTTCAGTTGTTAGGTCGGGGCAAGGGGTAATGTCAATTTCATTGTTAAATAGGACGATGGCTGATTTATTGTCGGTGTGTGATGGACGGTTGCATTGGATGATTCTTGTTCCAGTGTATGTCTTCATTTCAGTCATCGCTCCTACATAGGGTTCCTGAACCATAGCCAAAGAGATCTTCCTTTTTGTAGCTTCTAGCATGAGCTCAGATGTTGCGAGCTGACAACGTTGTAGATTAGCCTGAATGACCCTATACTGAGTGGAGATGCTTGTTGATTGTGTGCCGTTTCCATTGTTCACAGGGACGCCCTTAGCAGCGGTAAGCGACGGCGGACCTCGCTAACGAGTCCCACCGCCGTCTGATCGGGCAGTCACTGTTGAAGGCAGTGTGCTCCACGCTTTCCAGTTTGGCATTAGTGCAGTTGCAGCACTTCGGTGCCTCGCCGGACTGCCTGCTGGTGCACTCTGCTCTGGTGTGCTTGCCTCCACAGTAACCGCAGATTTCTGCTGGTTGTTCGCAGAAGCGTCTGCTGTGCCCGTAGCCCAGACATTTAGAGCACTGAACAAGAGGCGACTGATCAGCCACAATTATCTTTTGCAGGTCGACGTGCAGCACTCCTGCTTCGGTGAGGCGGTTCCAGAGAAGCGGCGAGAGTTTGACAACGATGTGGGTGGTAAGGGGGTTCCTAGTAGGTTTCCTGTACCGAACTTCCATTCTGTCATCATCCTTCCCCACTCCCTGGAACAGCTCCTTGTTCTGCGATCGAATGCCAGAGAGAATTTCGTCATTGCTGTTATAGCCCATGACGTCTTTCAAGATTACCAGGGGTCTTTGTTCTTTATCTCCTCAACTTTGAGGCTCTTCCCTGATGACATTATTTTCTCTGCCACTTTTGCTATTTCCTCTTTGGATCTGCAGCCAATAATGACTTTCCTGTCTTTCGCCTTCCTTATCTTTTTCTATTTTCATGCCTTCTTCTTTGCATTAACCGCCTCTCTTATCTTTTTCAGGACCTGGTCGCCGGTTTCCTGGTCATCGGCTGAGGTGATAACCACCGAGTGCATCGCCTCTGCGGGCTGGACTTTGCGAGTGGCCGCCACGACTACGCCGGCGTACGTCCTAGGTCCTTCTGCTAACAACTCTTTTTGTTCTTGCAGCATTCCCTTAAGGCTTTCCATCTCTTCCTGATTTTTCCTTATTAAAATGCTATGCTCTCTGATTGCTTCTAACATTTTTCCTTTCCTCTTCCTCTCTCTCTCTAATTCCTTCGCTGCATCTACCTTCAGCGACAACGATTACATCCTCCGTCTTCCCACTCTTCTCTTCCGCTTCCTTTACAAGCCAAAACAGACGCTCCACCATGCGGGAGACGGTTATCTTAATATCCGTCCTGGTGTTCCTGCTCTCCTTTAGACTCTCCCTGATCTTAATCAGGCATAACTCTGCCTCTGATACCCGACTGGCATTTTGTGGGACATGAGGGAGCCTTTCGGGGGGTTGAGTTGGTGTATGGGGAAGGTCTTTCCCGGGTTTAGGCCTTTTGGGGGCAGGTTTTGTAGCCGCAGCTGAAGCAGAAGCTACCGGAGAGGCAATGATGGTCTTTGCCAGAGACTGTGTCGAGACGGAACTCGACTCCATCTCCCCAGCACTTGCCCTCCTCGGGGTGAGACTCTTGTTCTTAATAGGAGAACGCAACATTGTCACCCGTAACAAAAACAACGTATAGACAGCTATAAAACAACTTTGTAACAAATTATAACTAAATTTCAAGATGCAATCGGCGTAAAAAAGGTTAATAAATTTGCAGCAAAAAGGTTAAATGATATGTAGATACGGAAACAAATATATGAATTAAGAATAAACTTAATTAAGAAGCTATTTATAGAGATATAAAATAATTAAGATGTAAGAATATACTAAATGGGGGGCAGTCAAAAGGTTAAGAGATTTGGGGGGGGGGAGAATATTTCAAAAGATGGGGAGGGATATTACCTCTAAAATGATATGCTATAATTTACGGTACTATGAGAAATGACTGAGTTATGACGGAAACAGTGATTTTAGGTTCCAATGATATTCAAGAATCGACGGGGGAAAAGTTTACCTAAGCGCAGGATTTTTACTATGGAACTTTTGCAAGTCCAAGTTTGTGAGATGATATCTTAGCGACTATCAACCTTAGGAAAACGGGAAAGGTACCAAAAGATGGGGCAAGACAAATACTAAAAACGATATTAAGAGTGCAAAATGGTAGGGATGAAGACTAATTAACTATCAATTAAATACTGAGACTAAATTTTGTATGGGAAATCGACGATGAAAAACGCTAAGTCCGAAAATGGGAAAAAATTAATTTCTGAAAAAGTATTGGGGATAGAACCCTCGGGTTTTCGGCTATTGCTAGGGATAAATTAGAAGCTATTTCGACAGAAGTTTGGACAACGTAGGTGCTCTCTGAGTGATCCGAAAATCCGTTTAGTGGATGGGTTAGGTTAGGTTAGGTTAGGTTAGGATGGGAAACTGGGTCAAGGTACCTCCTCGTGTGTTGCCCTTTTACCCGTTACCGCAAGGTAACTGGTACTTGGGCTTCCTGGTGTTTCCTGGGCAACGGCGGCTGGCTACGTCCTTTTTAGGATCTCTCCAGCCGACGGCTAAAACCTTGGCACCCGCGCGGCGGGTCCTCTGTGTCGCAGTGTTGCGCGCAGAGGATGGGCATTTGCCACCGTCGGGCAACCCGTTCCTCCGTCACTGAGACGGAGGGGTGGGGGGGCTTGCCTTCATTGGCCGGCCCCGCGAGCAGACCCGCTCTATAAAAAACCCCAATGACCGGTGTTGTGGGTGCTCGTGACACCGGTCCCCCCCGAAAGGGGGTCGTCGGCAGGGTATGTCGGCGGCGCACGGCCCGACCCACGGGACCTCCCGCCCCCGTGGTGTAATAGGGTTACCCAGGTACAGGGCGCCACTGCCTGGGTGGACCTTATGGTGCTGCCCTACTCGTGGGAACTGAATGGAACCTATTAATAAAAAACAACAAAAAACACGGCCTGATTATACCGACGACTTTGGCGCTTCACAACGGACTGATGATTTTGATGTGGATCTCGCATCAATCGAAGATTGTGGTTTTAGAAAGACGAAGCGGTTCAAACGCGACCGGGAGATCAAATTGATGTCGCGAACCGATTTGTCCCGGATGAAGAGGATCCTAGACGCGGAATTCACCGCAGTAAAGGCGGTTCCCCTTCCTTTACCTGGTGAGGAAGAATTCCTCCCGGGCTCTGTTTCTTCCGCCGATGAGGTGATGAAGGGTTTCGAGGACCTTCCTGCCGGGGGGATGCTTGAGCGCATCATGGAGAACTCGGTGAAGGTCTTCGCTAATTTAAGAAAGCCCAGGACGAAGACCAATGTCCTGAATGACCGTTTGGCTGTTCGGGACATGTACTATTGTTGCCGGGCCTTACTTGAGATGGCTCTCTCTGCGCAAGATGCGGCACGCTCTGCGCGCAAAGATCTTTTATATGTGCAGGAAAGGGCGATGGAGCAATCTAGCTCTGAAACCCGTCCGCCGCCCAGCCTGAGGAGTGTTGCCCTCTCCCCGATCCCCGAACCATTGTTCGACCTCGATTTGTCTTCTCCCATGTCCTCCAGCGTTGTTCCCCCGCGAGGGGTTGAAGTAGCCGAAGGTCTGAGGGAGCTATTAGCGGAACATCAGCGCTCGACCGCAATCATGGTGGGTAACATCATTGATGCCCGCCTGAGTGGTCTGGAGCGTCGCCTTCCCCCTGAGGCTCCCCTCCGTCCGCCGCTTGCGACGGATACACGCCCCCCTGTGTCTACCCCCCCGTCTAGTAGTGACCCGGCCCCTGAAAAGGAGAGCTGGGTAACAGTTACGCGAAAGCGGAAGGCCAATAATAGGCCAGCCGCCTCCGTCCCCGCCCCTGTCGTATCGGCTCGGCCCTCCGCCCGAGCCCCTGCCCTAAATGCCAGCCAGGCAGCCCCCCCCAACACCGCCCCCGCTACGGATGCGTCGAGGCGGCGTAGGCGGGGCAAAAGAAAAAAGAGGGCGTCAAACGTCCCCACCTCAGAGGCTGTGGTGGTCACCCTGACGCCGGAAGCGGTTGAAGGTGGCCTCACATATTCGAATGTCCTCTCCCAGGTCCGGAAGAAAATTAATCTCTCGGACCTTGGGATCGAGGACATCAGAATGAGAAGGTCGGCGACCGGCGCTCGCTTGTTTGAGCTGCCGGGGGCGGACTGTGCCCGCAAGGCTGAAGAACTGGCCAAGGGGATTGAGGCAGCTCTCCCTGCTGGCTCAGTCAGAGTGATGCGCCCGGTGATGCGGGCGCAAATACGTATACACGGGCTTGACGAAACTGTCGGAGCCCAAGACGTTGCCGCCGCTCTGGCTAAAAAAGCCGGTTGCGCTCCAGAGGAAGTGAAGGTGGGAAGAGTTCGCCCCAGCCCCGGAGGTGGCAGATCCACTATTGTGAGCTGCCCCGCTAGGGTGGCAGAGGCTATGGCCCAGGGGCGAACCCTTATTGGTTGGAGCTCAGTCGAGCTCAAGATCTTGGACCGTGGCCCCCTGCGCTGCTTCAGGTGCATGGGGACGGGACACACGGCCCCGATGTGTGCGTCCGCGGCAGATCGCCGTGGACTTTGTTTCCGCTGTGGCAGCCGCGAACATCTGGGTGCTCCAGTGTACCGCGGAGCCCCGTTGCGTAGTTTGCGCGGCGGCGGGCCTTCCTGCGGAGCATAGTATGGGAGGGCGGGCATGTCGCCCGCCACCGTCCAGGGGAAAAGGGGGTTCTGGTCTGCCACCTGATGAGGGTCGCGTGGACGTTGTCCAGCGCGGCGAGGAGGCCCCCACTCCGATGGAGGCCTCATAACATTTGTTGTACCCTTGGCGGCTGGGGTGATAATACGGCCGCCGCACTTGGCCGGGTTCGAGCGTCGTTCTGCTCTGCAGAAGGAGCACCGAACCCGGCCCGGAGATGTCCAGCGGAGACCGGTGGGTGAGGGCGTGGGGACGTCCTTGCTCACGTTGCACTCGGTCTTCGTCTGAAGGGCGGGAACTACTGGTGTGAGGTGTTCCCGCCGGCCCCCCTCACTAGGGGGCTGAGGAGAGCCCCGAAAGGGCGAGCCTGGTGGTGCTATGGATGTCATGGATTCCTTCCGCCCCCACGGCACCACCAATGGCAGAGGCGTCACACCGCGGAGTTTTAGTGGGTAGTCCCCTGAGTCACCTTCTCAGGAGCCGCTTGTCGGAAGTACCAGTCTCCGGCAAGCTGGGAGTCCCACACACCACCCCGGGCAAACCCCTGCCCGGGTGTGACGGTGCATCAAGCATTTCTCCGCGTAAAAAAAAAAAAAAAAAAGGTTAAGGGGGGTTGGGGTACTAGGTCGGAATACCTCCTCGTGGTGTACCCTGGGCAACGTGGCCGACTAATGGCCGCGGCTGAAATTCCGGCACCCGCGCGGCGGGTCCTCTGTGTCGCAGTGTTGCGCGCAGAGGATGGGCATTTGCCACCGTCGGGCAACCCGTTCCTCCGTCACTGAGACGGAGGGGTGGGGGGGCTTGCCTTCATTGGCCGGCCCCGCGAGCAGACCCGCTCTATAAAAAACCCCAATGACCGGTGTTGTGGGTGCTCGTGACACCGGTCCCCCCCGAAAGGGGGTCGTCGGCAGGGAATGTCGGCGGCGCACGGCCCGACCCACGGGATCGCCCGCCCCCGTGGTGTATTAGGGTTACCCAGGCACAGGGCACCGCTGCCTGGGTGGACCGATTTGTGTGACCCTACTCGTGGGACGTGTATGGATACCTCAATTTCAAACCCCCAAACCCCGATCGATTCTTCAGACGACCTTAGCTCTCAACTCACCCGGACTTCCGATTTTGTCTACTTCACTGACGAAACTGATTACTCAGACGAGTTTTTGGAGTATGGACCAATGCCCTACTGTCCTTTATATAAAAAGTATGACCTCCCTGTTGATGCTGACGCCTCGAAAAGGCAGACCCGTAAGAGAAGGCTGGCCCCGCGGGAGAGATGGGATGCCAGATTAAGGTTCTGCCACGCGGAGGCAGACAAATTGAAGTTACTCCCTAAGCATTTGCCCGGCTCCGAGGAATTCTATGGTGAGCTCACCACTGACCAGCTAGACGAGCTGGAGCATTATGTTCCTGATTGTCTGACGCGGGACAGTGATGGGCTCACGATGGTACAGCTCGTTGAGCGCACTCTGTGCCACACCTCCAGACTGTTTGAGAACGCAGACGCACAGGCCTCACCGATTATGGTCCGCGAGCGCAAGCTTGCGCTCCGTGACGCCTGGCACTGCGTTCACCAGTTGATCGAGCGCGCGGCGAGTCATTACGCGGATTATGTATCCGCAAGACTCCGCGTAGATGAGATGAGAAACCATGGCCGGAGGCTTCTAAAACGTCGTCGCACCGGCCTAGTCACCCAGACGCCGAATTTGAGGAAGGATGTGGCGACCTCTCCGCCCCCCTCCAGTGTGGCTCCTCCGCAAGGGGTCGATGCCCTGGAGGCAATGAAGGAGCTCCTGGCGGAGCACCAGCGTTCCACCGCCATCATGGTGGGGAACATGCTGGATGCCCGCCTGAGCGGCCTGGAGAGGCGCCTTCCCCAGGAGAAGCCCCTTCGCCCGCCTCTAGCGGCGGACAGAGCACGCGGCGACGCGGCTCCTAAGCCGAAACCGTCACCTGCGCAGCCCCAGCCTCTGCCCCAGAAAAAGCAGCCCCCCCCTCGGCCCGTCCCCCCGAAGAGTGCCCCGGCTCCCGATGAGAGCTGGGTCACGGTGACAAAGCGGAGGCGGAAGGCAAAATCTGCCGCTCCCGCCCCAGTCTCCGCCACTGCCCCTGCTCCCCCTACTACTGCCGACCCCCAGCCGACCTCCGCCACCAAGGCGTCGAGAAGGCGTAAGCGGGGAAAGCAAAGACGCGCACTGCCAAAGTCCGAAGCGGTCGTGGTCACCTTAACGGCTGATGCCGTTAAGAGTGGCCACACTTACGCAAAGGTCCTCTCCCAGGTCCGGGAGAAACTCAATCTCTCGGACCTAGGGATCGAGGACCTCAGGTTGAGGCGGTCGGCGACCGGTGCCCGGCTGTTAGAGGTGCCGGGAGCTGATGGCGCCCAGAAGGCGGAGGAATTGGCCAGGGGGATCCTGGCCGCTCTCCCCGAAGGTGTGGCCAAGGTGGCGCGCCCGGTTATGCGGGCCCAATTGCGGCTGAACGGGCTGGACGAATCCGTCTCGGCCCAGGAAGCCGCCGCCGCTTTGGCCAAGAAGGCCGGCTGCCTCCCCGAGGAGGTACGGGTCGGAAAAGTGCGCCCCGGCCGCGGCGGTGGCAGCTCCGCTATAGTGAGCTG
Organism: Maruca vitrata; assembly: GCA_039566165.1. Lineage (NCBI taxonomy): Eukaryota > Metazoa > Arthropoda > Insecta > Lepidoptera > Crambidae > Maruca > Maruca vitrata. Next base: position 17,174,804 of record CM076918.1, on the reverse strand, counting down.
CCCCGCTAAGGTGGCCGAAAAGATGGCCCAGGGCGCCCCCTTATGGGGTGGACCTCACTTGCGCTCCACATCCTCGCTCGTGGGCCCCTCAGGTGCTTCAAGTGCCTGGGGACGGGCCACACCCCCCCCTCCTGTCCGTCCGCGGAAGATCGCCGCGGACGATGCTTTAGGTGTGGCGGCAGTGACCATCTGGCCGCCACCTGCACCGCCGAGCCCCACTGCGCAATCTGCGCGGCGGCGGGCTTGCCGGCGGTGCACAGCATGGGGGTCGTGCCTGTCGGCCACCCCTGTGAAGGGGATAATTTCCCCTCCCCCAGAGGCAGGTCGCGCCGTTGTCCCGCGCGACCTTGTCCCTCCTCGGAGGCCCCGTTCCAATGGAGGCCTCCTAAAACGAGGAGATGTCCAGCGGAGACCGGTGGGCGAGGGCGTGGGGACGTCCTTGCTCATATTGCACTCGGTCTCCGTCTGAAGGGCGGGAACTACTGGTGTGAGGTGTTCCCGCCGGCCCCTCACTAGGGGCTGAGGAGAGCCCCAAAGGGCGAGCCTGGTGGTGCTATGGATGTCATGGATTCCTTCCGCCCCCACGGCACCACCAATGGCAGAGGCGTCACACCGCGGAGTTTTAGTGGGTAGTCCCTGAGTCACCTTCTCAGGAGCCGCTTGTCGGAAGTACCAGTCTCCGGCAAGCTGGGAGTCCCACACACCACCCCGGGCAAACGCCTGCCCGGGTGTGACGGTGCATCAAGCATTTCTCCGCGTAAAAAAAAAAAAAAGGTTAGGTTAGGATCTGCCCTGCGGTGCGGGGCGTAAGAACACGGCCGCGGTATCCCTTTCCTGTCGTAAGAGGCGACTAAAAGTGCACTTGGGGTCATGGGGTGTGTGAGGGGGCGCGCACTCTGTGAAGCGACCCTAGGAAAGACGGCGACACGTGCCCTCTTTACGTGGGCACAGTGGTCTGTGGCGTCGTATGGGGGGGGGCCTACTCCCCCCCCGAGGTGGGCCGAGTCCGGCCAAGTGCGCCGAGGGACGATGTGTTGTGTACCCTTCGGGGGTTCCCGTTGTCCCTTGGAATCGTGCGAGAAGGACCACCGTCAGGTTTAGTCGGTAGGGGTCCCCTTCCCAGGGACCGAGCCCGACATACCTCGTCGCCCGTACCTAGGGCGGCTTGAGACGATGCGTAAATGCATTCCTGACGTAAAAAAAAAAAAAAAAAAAAAAAAAAAAAAAGGTTAGGTTAGGTTGGGGTACTAGGTCGGAGAACCTCCCCGCGGTGTACCCTGGGCAACGTGGCCGACTAATGGCCACGGCTGAAACTCCGACACCCGCGCGGCGGGTCCTCTGTGTCGCGGTGTCGCGCACAGAGGATGGGCTTCGGCCACCGTCGGGCAACCCGTTCCTCCGTCACTGAAACGGAGGGGTGGGGGGGCTTGCCTTCATTGGCCGGCCCCGCGAGTAGCTCCGCTCTATAAAAAAAAACCCCAAGGACCGGTGTTGTGGGTGCTCGTGATACCGGTCGCCCCGAAAGGTGGGACGTCGGCAGGGTATGTCGGCGGCGCACGGCCCGCCCCGCGGGGTTTCCCGTCCCCGTGTGGTTTGTAGGGTTACCCGGGTAAGGCGCCTCTGCCCGGGTGGACTTTTATTTGCGACCCCACTCGTGGGAACTTTATGGATATTGGAACTGAATTCTCCCAAAAACTCGATCTGATTTATCTAACGACCAAGGCGCATCTTTAAGGACAACTGATTTGGCTCGCGTACGTGAGCGGGATTCTGATTCGGAATCTTATGAAGAGAGTGGCTCGAGGAAGAAGACAGGGAAACGTCCTCGCCAAAGCACAGAGGAGAGTGGTGGCTCGGATAAGCCCCCAGCCAAGCGGACAATACAACGAGTGTCCAGCTCCAGATTGGTGGCGCTCCAAAAGGAAGCCAAGAAGACTGCAAAGAGGGTTAATGACGCCCCCGCTGAATTACCTGGGGAGGAGGAGTATATCGACTCTATCACATGCGAAGAATTCAATGCCCTCCCAGAATACGTCCCCCGCGACCTCACGGACATGTGCGTGGAGGAAATGCCGTTGTGCCTGTTGACCCAGCGCATACAAGTCCACGCAGAGAGGCTATTTACCAGACTGGACAAACCCAGAACGGCGATTAATATCCTGGAGAATCGGATGGCAATCCGTGACATATGGTTTTGCGTCCGGCAGATGGCCATGGATGCAAGTGAGGAAAAATTAAAACGGTGTAGAACCAAGGAGGACGTGCTTTTCCTTCAGAGGGAAGTAGAGAAACTTCGTCCAGTGCCCGTCCCCCGACGAAATGTGGCCACCTCTCCGGTGCGTCCCCACCATGAGTCATCTAAGACCTCCCCACCACCAACCAGTGTGGCTCCCCCGCAAGGGGTGGATGCTCTGACGGGTCTTAGGGACTTGTTGGAGGAACATCAGCGTTCCACTGCCATAATGGTGGGGAACATCCTGGATGCCCGTCTGAGTGGCTTGGAGAGCCGCCTTCCCCCTGCTTTAAACCTCCGTCCACCGTTAGCGGCAGACAGAGCCCGCGGCGATGTGGTCTCTCAGTCGCGGCCATCACCTGCGCAGCCTACACCGCAGCTACAACCCCCGAAGACCGTCCCCCTGACTAATGTCCCGGCTCCTGCAGAGAATAACTGGTCTATAGTGACAAGGCGAAAACGGAAAGTCAATCCCGCCCCCGTATCTGGCGCTGAGCCCACTTTTCCTCCTCGTGCCCCTGACCTTACTACCGAGCAAACCGCTCCCCCTAAAACCGCCTCCGCTAAAAAAGCGTCGAGGCGGCGTAAGCGGGGGAAGAAGAAAAAAGATCAGAATTACCTCCAGTCGGAGGCTGTGGTGGTCACTCTGACGCCGGAAGGGGTGGAGAATGGCTGCACATATGCCGAGATCCTCTCCCAAGTCCGAAAGAAACTTAATCTTGCGGACCTGGGGATCGAGGACATAAAGATGAGGAGAACGGCGACCGGCGCTCGGTTATTTGAGCTGTCGGGGGTGGAAAGTGCCCAAAAGGCCGAAAATCTAGCCAAGGGGATTGAGGCTGCTCTCCCCACTGGCTCAGCTAGAGTTGTACGCCCGGTAATGCGGGCGCAAATCAGAATAAACGGGCTGGATGAGTCGGTCACAGCCCAAGACGTCGCCAAAATCCTGGCTGAGAAAGTTGATTGCCCACCTGACGAAGTGAGAGTTGGGAGAATTCGCCCCAGCCCTGGAGGCGGCAGCTCTGCCATCGTGAGTTGCCCCGCCAGGGTGGCCGAAGTTATGGCCCAGGGTCGAACCCTGATAGGGTGGAGCTCTGCCGAGCTCAAAGTCCTGGACCGAAAACCCCTGCGCTGTTACAAGTGCATGGGGACCGGCCACACGGCCCCGTCGTGTTGCTGGCCGGGTCCATGCATACCTCGGACTTTGTAGAGGGAGCAAGAAATCTGGCTTAAGTGTGTCCAGCGGAGGCCGGCGGGCGGGGGCGTGGGGTCGTCCCCGCTCGCATTGCACTCGGTCTCTGCATGAAGGGTGGGAACTACTGGTGCAAAGTGTTTCTGCCGCCCCCCCACCCCATGAGGCGGGGGGCCTGGGAGGGCCCGAAAGGGCATGCCGGTGGTGCAGCGGAAGGAAGGCTACGCTATGTCCCGTCGCACCGCCATACGGCATTGTAGTTGCACCGCGGAGTTTTAGTGGGTAAACCCCTGGGTCACCTTCCCAGGAGCAGCCGCCGGAAGTTCCAGTCTCCGGCGGCCGGGAGTCCTACACAACGTTCCGGGCAAATTCTGCCGGGAGTGACGGTGCGTCACGCATTTCTCCGCGTAAAAAAAAAAAAAAAAAAAAAGGTTAGGTTAGGTTGGGGTACTAGGTCGGAATACCTCCTCGTGGTGTACCCTGGGCAACGTGGCCGACTAATGGCCACGGCTGAAATTCCGACACGGCAGGAGGGAGGGTGTTCATCTCTCACCCTCTTGCGGCGTCACCGCCGTTCTTGGTGGCGCGCGCTTTTCCGTTCGCTCTTCGCTTTGGAGAAAGGGTGGCAGAGCGCTGTGGTGGGGGCGGGGCGTCGCTTTTTCGTCGCTCTGCTTGCGACTCTTGTCGCATTGTTGGGCCTTCATGGCAGCGGTCTTTTGACGTGGGTCTGGCGGAGAATCTCCGCGGCGCGACGGGGCTTGCAATCTGCGGTCCCGTCGGGCAACCTGTTCTTAGCTGGGCCGCACTCTTGCGGGTCGGCTGGGGGTAGGGGGGTTTGCCTGCTCGCACGGGCGGCCCCAAGAGGAGAGCACCTCACTAAAAAATCCCAATGGGGGGGTTTCAGGGGTTAAGAGGGCAGGCCGTACCTCTCAATTCGGCCAAAACAACATCATGGAAGCGCAGATTAATAGATTATTACCCCAGGAGGGTTCCCACAGCTCCGCTGTGGGGGAATCCCTCCCGTCGCCTTCGGGTGGTGGCCGGCCCACGTATTCTGGGGGGGCCAAATCTCGCAGAAGTGATGAAGCTGGAGGAGTGTCCGGGGGTAGCAGCCCGAGGCGTGCTGTAGGAGAAGACGGGGTTAGCACCCCGGCGATGAGAAGGAGGGCGGCGTCACTGTCCGGCGTCGTGGTGTGTGGTGTGGAGCTTAAGGAGGCGAGGGTTGTTATTAACCGCTTCAATGATGAGCAGTCCGCGGGAGTCGAGTTGAAAAACTCTTTCAACATGCTCCCGCTGGAATCAGAGAGAGCTCTTTCAGAGGGCGAGAGTAATGGCGATTACATAAGCGCCACAGAATCGGAGGACAATTCCACCTGTCCTCCCAGTGAGGGGTCTGGAGGCGGCCGACCATCTAGGCGCTCCGGCTTCCTCAAAAGGAAGGGGTCTGGCTCCGGGAAGGAGTCAGACGAAATATCGGACGGAAAGTCCAGACGGCCGACAAAGAAGCGGCCAAGAGGAAAGCCCCCCACAACCGGGGAGTATGTCGGGAGAGCTGCGGCAATCCGCGAGTTCAACGCGGCCAAGCGCGAGGCACTAGAAGTTGAATTTGAGGAGTCAGTAGCGGAGCGCGAGCAGCGGGCAAGAGAGACCAGGGCCGACGAGGGCTACGGTGCTCCTCGTCCCACAGGACTGTCCAAATTGGCCACGTGGGAGCTTGTGAAGAGGGCCGAAGAAGACTGCCTCGAGATTTGTAGGATGGCGTCGGTGTCTCGAAACCTCAAGGGGGGCATCACGAGGGGCTTTAAGGACCGGGCCAACATGATGTTGGACAGCTTTAAGGAGATGGCGGCTCGGTTCTGCCGACTCCAGGCCAGAGTGGCCCAACTTGAGAAGGGGACAAGAGCGGACAGACAGGCGGCGCAGACCAGGTCTCCATCGCCAGTCTTCAGCATCACGGTGGCGTCGGACGCGATGGAAACAGAGGCAATCTCAAGCGTCCCGGCAGCAGCCCCGCAATTTAGCCTAGCGGAGCTGGCGGCGACTGTTCGGAGCATATGCGACGAAGAGCGCCGCAAACACATGCATGAGGACCGAAACTTCACTCGGGCTCTTATAGAGGGACTCCAGGATCGGCTCCTGCCTGAGAAGAGGCTACGACCCCCCCTGGCCGCTGATAGAAGGCGAGAGGAGGAAGAGGCCAGAAAGAAGGAAGAGGAGGCGGTGGAGGCCGCCCTCTTCAAGAAACCGGAGGCGCCTAAACCGCAGCGCGCCAAAAAGACCTCCGGGCCACGCGCGACAGTTTCAGCTGCAAGTCCTGCGCCTGGCCCGTCGAGAGTGACGCGCGCTCGGTCAGCATCTGCGGCGACGTCGGCGGCGGCCTCCAAGCCGGCCCGAGCAGCACGCGAGGAGAGGAGTGCGGCAGAAGAGGAAGCCGACCCCATGCTGCCCTCAACCACTCCGGCTCGGGAAGCCTGGACCGAGGTGGTCAAGAAGAAAGGCAAGAGGGGCAAAAAGGTTGCGTCGGCCACCTCGATCCCTCCTGGAAACGGTCCCACGACATCTGGGACCAAAATGAAGGACGCCAACAAGGGCGCAGCCCCGGCACCGTCATCAAAGACCGCCAGGGCTAAGAAGAAGAAGGGGAAGACGACGAAGAGGCTGGTCCCGCCTAAGTCCGCCGCAGTCGTTGTCACCCTGACTGAGGAGGCGATGGACAAGGGCGAGACCTACCAGTCTGTCCTCCAAAGAGCGCGGGGGCTTATGGTCGCGCCTCATGTCGGCCCGGCTCGCGTGCGCCAGACGGCGACCGGGGCCAGGAAATTTGAATTTCCTGGGTCCCAAAGCGCCGAACAAGCAGATTTGTTTGCTGCTCAGTTGAAGGCGACAGTATCTGACGTGGCCATAATTTCCAGGCCACAGAAGATGGCAGGCCTCCTCATCTTGGACCTGGATGACTCTGTGTCCAGGTCTGAGGTGGTGGAGAAGGTGTCTGCAGTTGGTGGTTGTCCGGCGGAGTTTATTAGGGCCGGAAACATCTCGAGGGGCCGAGGCGGGATGGGGGCTATTCGCCTCCAGTGCCCGATTGCGGCGGCGAAGAAGGTCCTGGACGGAGGCCGGCTCCTGATCGGGTTCAGCTCGGTGCCGGTCAGGGCCATCGAGGAGGGCCCTCTCCGCTGCTTCCGGTGTTTTGGTCTGGGACACACGAGGGCGATGTGCCCCTCGAAAGAAGAGCGCAGGAATCTGTGCTTCCGCTGCGGGAAGGAAGGCCACAAGGCATCTTCCTGCGACGGGAAGCCGCGCTGCGCCGTATGTGCTGAAAGTGGTCGTCCATCGGACCACAACATGGGGGGGAAGAAGTGCAACCCCCCCAAAAGGAAAGGAAAGGTGAGGCCACTATCCCGGCCTACCGCCGAAGCTGCGCCGGTGGCCCTGAGGCCGATACGGCAGCAGCCATGGAGGGCATTGAGACGACGGACAATGTGTAGTACACCAGCCACATTCATCTTGGCCAATGTCAACCACTGCCGCTCGGCCCAGGACCTGTTGTTCCAGGTCATGGCGGAGTGGTTGGCACACGTTGTCGTCGTCTCCGAGCCGTACATGGTGCCGCCTCACTGGGTCGGTGACCGGGACGGCCTGGTGGCAATCGGGATTCGTCCCTCGACCGACTCGCCCTCCCTGACGCTGCTCGAAAGGGGGAGCGGATTCGTGGGTGCACTGTGGGGCCCCCTCTACATCTTGGGGTCTATTTCTCGCCGTCGCGCCCCTACCAGGACTTTGTCGACTTTCTCGACACTTTGTCGGGGGTCCTGGGTCGTGCTAGGGGTCGCCAGGTCATCTTGGCGGGAGATCTCAATGCCAAATCGGCGTCCTGGGGCAATCCCGCCCATAGATGTAATGTGCGCGGGAGGTTCCTGTCGGAGTGGGCCGCATCGTCTGGTCTGTCGCTGCTGAACCGTGGAACGGTCCAAACATGCGTGCGGCACCATGGAGGGTCTGTGGTCGACGTTTCGTTTGCGACCCCTGCCCTCGCCGCACGCGTGTCGAATTGGAGGGTCGACTTGGGGAGACGCTCAGACCACCGGTTCATCCGGTGGAGGTCCTCCCCAAAGTTCTGACGTCGCAGCGGCCACAGTCCAACGATTTCCTCGTTGGGCCCTATCGCGGCTGGATCGCGGAATCGCGAAGGAAGCCGCCTTTGTCCAGGGGTGGTTTGCTCCCCGGTGGACGATGTGGATGTCGACGCGTCGGCCTCGCGACTACGCGAGGCGCTAACCGAGGTATGTGACTCGTCCATGCCTCGGGCACGTCGACCGACTCCACGCCGCGCCGTCTACTGGTGGGCGAGCGGACTAGGTGCCCTACGCGCGGCTTCCTTTACGGCCCGCCGGGCGTACCAGCGGTACCGCCGCCGCAGTAGAAGGGACCCGGGAGAAGAGGTCCGTCTTCACGAGGCCTATCGAGAGGCGCAGAGCGCCCTCAAGACGGCCATCGGCGAGGCGAAGGACGCCGCACGCGCCGAGATGCTGGAGAGTCTCAATGACGATCCATGGGGGAGACCGTACAGGGCAGCGCGAAATCAGCTGCGCCCAATCGGTCCCCCAGTCACGGAGACACTCCAGCCGTCGCTGCTGGAAGAGGTGGTTCGGGGTCTATTTCCACCTAAAGACCCCGACTTTGTGCCGCCACGGATGGCCTCACGGTTGAGGGCTGTCCCGGAGTTGGAGACCGTAATGCCGCTCACTCCAGAGGAGTTTGAGTCGGCCGTCCTCCCTCTCCGGGCGAAGAAGACCGCCCCAGGTCCGGACGGTGTTCCTGCCCGCGTAGTCGCTCTGGCGTGTTCGGAGCTAGAGCAGTCTTTCCGGGGCCTCTTCGATCGGTGTCTCACGGTCGGGAGGTTCCCGAAAATTTGGAAGCAGGGGCTTCTGTGCCTCCTGAAGAAAGAGGGCCGCCCCTCACAGTCACCTTCCGCATACCGGCCGATTGTCCTCTTGGACGAGGCCGGTAATCCTTTTTCGAGCGCGTCCTTGCGGCGCGCTTGAACGAACATCTGCGGAGCGTGGGGCCGGACCTCTCTGAGGACCAGTTTGGGTTCAGGGCAGGGCGGTCTACCATCGACGCCCTGTCCCGACTGAAGAGCCTCGTGCTAGGCACGACGGAGAGCGGGGGTGGAGTGATGGCGGTGTCATTCGACATCGCCAACGCCTTCAACTCCATACCCCACTTGGCGATCACGGAGGGCCTACGCTACCACAGGGTCCCGCAACATCTAAGGGCCCTGTTGGAAAGCTATCTCTCCAATAGGAGAATCCTGTATGTAGACAGGTCGGGCGCAAGGAATAGTCGCGTTGTGGAGTCCGGTGTTCCGCAGGGGTCGGTCCTGGGACCCCTCCTGTGGAACATCGGATTCAATTGGGTCTTACGTGGCCGTCGACTTCCGGGCATGGGCGTGATATGTTACGCTGACGACACGCTTGTCACTGCCCGGGGGAAGACATTTGAAGAGGCGGCGCGAAGGGCAACGGAGGCGAGCGCGCTGATCGCACAGCGCATCAATTCCTTGGGCCTGCGTTTGGCGCTGGAGAAGACCGAGGCCGTCTATTTCCATAGGCCTCGGAAGGGACCTCCCCCCAACTCGTACATCTTGGTTGGGGGAGTCCGGGTGGCGATCCAGCGCCAAATGAAGTATCTGGGGCTGATCCTGGATGCACGGTGGCAGTTTGTCCCACACTTTAGTGGGCTGTCGCCGCGCCTCCTCAAGGCGGCGGATTCGCTGGGGTGGCTCCTCCCAAATCTGGGGGGGCCCAGGGCCAGATGCCGGCAACTTTACGCTGGTATACTCCGGAGCATGGCCCTCTACGGAGCTCCCATCTGGGCGGACTCTCTCCAAATCAGGGGAAACTCCGCCCTACTCCGTAGGCCCCAGCGAGCCATAGCGTGCCGAGTGGCGCGTGCCTACCGCACGGTGGGCTTTGCTGCGGCCTGTGCCTTGGCAGGCACGCCGCCTTGGGAGCTGGAAGCACAGCTTCAGGCCACTAGCTATGAGTGGCTGAAGGAGCAGCTGGAGCTGGGCTTTCGGCCAACTGCGAGTGAGTGGGGGGGTTTTTGTTCGCGGAGCCCGTGATGTATTGGTCGCGGCATGGGCTGACAGCCTGGCCGAAGAGCAGGCAGGGCGTCGCCTGCTGGATGCGCTCGGACCAGTGTTGAACAGCTGGCTCGAGCGGACGGGCGGCTTCCTATCGTTCCGTCTGGTGCAGGTGCTGACCGGGCATGGTTGCTTCGGCCAGTATCTGCACCGAATCCAGCGGGAGGACTCGCCCATGTGTCGCGAGTGCGGCGCAGTTGAGGACACGGCGGACCATACCCTCTTTCAGTGTCCGTCGTGGTCTGAAGAAAGGTCGGCCCTAATATCCGTGGCCGGCCCAGTAACCTCGCTCCCCGATCTTCTGCGGGGGATGGTCGAGGATGTAGACGTGTGGGCGGCAGCCGCCTCCTTCTGCGAGTCGGTCATGACTCAAAAGGAGGCGGCAGAGAGAGATCGCGAAGATGACCCCTCCGCGCCACCACTGCGAAGAAAGAGACTGGGGCGCAGAAGACGCGATTATGCGCGTCATATGCCGCAGTCCAACGATGGCCGGCCGGCGGTGGGTGTGGGGACACTCCCGTCGGCATTGCACCAGCGGCCGTCGTTGAGGGACGGGAGCGACCTTGCGTACCGGGTCGCCCCGTCGCCCCCCCTCGGGGAGGCTTGAGGGAGCCCGTGGAGGCTGTCCGCCAGTGGTGTCGTGAGTGAAGGCTCTGCCAGGTACCACGACACCACCAATAGGCGATGAGGTATGCTGCGGAGTTTAGTGGGTACACTCCTGAGCATTGCACCTTAGCCCGGGAGCATGCCGGTCTTTACCATCTCAGCACCGGCAGCCGGGAGTTCTACACACCACCTTGGGTAAACCCCTGCCCAAGGTGACGGTGCATCAAGCATTCTCCGCGTTACAAAAAAAAAAAAAAAAGGTTAGGTTAGGTTGGGAAACTTGGTCAAGGTACCTCCTCGTGTGTTGCCCTTTTACCCGTTACCGCAAGGTAATTGGTACTTGGGCTTCCTGGTGTTTCCTGGGCAACGGCGGCTGGCTACGTCCTTTTTAGGATCTCTCCAGCCGACGGCTAAAACCTTGGCATCCGCGCGGCGGGTCCTCTGTGTCGCAGTGTTGCGCGCAGAGGATGGGCATTTGCCACCGTCGGGCAACCCGTTCCTCCGTCACTGAGACGGAGGGGTGGGGGGGCTTGCCTTCATTGGCCGGCCCCGCGAGCAGACCCGCTCTATAAAAAACCCCAATGACCGGTGTTGTGGGTGCTCGTGACACCGGTCCCCCCCGAAAGGGGGTCGTCGGCAGGGAATGTCGGCGGCGCACGGCCCGACCCACGGGATCGCCCGCCCCCGTGGTGTATTAGGGTTACCCAGGCACAGGGCACCGCTGCCTGGGTGGACCGATTTGTGTGACCCTACTCGTGGGACGTGTATGGATACCTCAATTTCAAACCCCCAAACCCCGATCGATTCTTCAGACGACCTTAGCTCTCAACTCACCCGGACTTCCGATTTTGTCTACTTCACTGACGAAACTGATTACTCAGACGAGTTTTTGGAGTATGGACCAATGCCCTACTGTCCTTTATATAAAAGTATGACCTCCTGTTGATGCTGACGCCTCGAAAAGGCAGACCCGTAAGAGAAGGCTGGCCCCGCGGGAGAGATGGGATGCCAGATTAAGGTTCTGCCACGCGGAGGCAGACAAATTGAAGTTACTCCTAAGCATTTGCCCGGCTCCGAGGAATTCTATGGTGAGCTCACCACTGACCAGCTAGACGAGCTGGAGCATTATGTTCCTGATTGTCTGACGCGGGACAGTGATGGGCTCACGATGGTACAGCTCGTTGAGCGCACTCTGTGCCACACCTCCAGACTGTTTGAGAACGCAGACGCACAGGCCTCACCGATTATGGTCCGCGAGCGCAAGCTTGCGCTCCGTGACGCCTGGCACTGCGTTCACCAGTTGATCGAGCGCGCGGCGAGTCATTACGCGGATTATGTATCCGCAAGACTCCGCGTGGATGAGATGAGAAACCATGGCCGGAGGCTTCTAAAACGTCGTCGCACCGGCCTAGTCACCCAGACGCCGAATTTGAGGAAGGATGTGGCGACCTTCTCCGCCCCCCTCCAGTGTGGCTCCTCCGCAAGGGGTCGATGCCCTGGAGGCAATGAAGGAGCTCCTGGCGGAGCACCAGCGTTCCACCGCCATCATGGTGGGGAACATGCTGGATGCCCGCCTGAGCGGCCTGGAGAGGCGCCTTCCCCAGGAGAAGCCCTTCGCCCGCCTCTAGCGGCGGACAGAGCACGCGCCGACGCGGCTCCTAAGCCGAAACCGTCACCTGCGCATCCCCAGCCTCTGCCCCAGAAAAAGCAGCCCCCCCCTCGGCCCGTCCCCCCGAAGAGTGCCCCGGCTCCCGATGAGAGCTGGGTCACGGTGACAAAGCGGAGGCGGAAGGCAAAATCTGCCGCTCCCGCCCCAGTCTCCGCCACTGCCCCTGCTCCCCCTACTACTGCCGACCCCCAGCCGACCTCCGCCACCAAGGCGTCGAGAAGGCGTAAGCGGGGAAAGCAAAGACGCGCACTGCCAAAGTCCGAAGCGGTCGTGGTCACCTTAACGGCTGATGCCGTTAAGAGTGGCCACACTTACGCAAAGGTCCTCTCCCAGGTCCGGGAGAAACTCAATCTCTCGGACCTAGGGATCGAGGACCTCAGGTTGAGGCGGTCGGCGACCGGTGCCCGGCTGTTAGAGGTGCCGGGAGCTGATGGCGCCCAGAAGGCGGAGGAATTGGCCAGGGGGATCCTGGCCGCTCTCCCCGAAGGTGTGGCCAAGGTGGCGCGCCCGGTTATGCGGGCCCAATTGCGGCTGAACGGGCTGGACGAATCCGTCTCGGCCCAGGAAGCCGCCGCCGCTTTGGCCAAGAAGGCCGGCTGCCTCCCGAGGAGGTACGGGTCGGAAAAGTGCGCCCCGGCCGCGGCGGTGGCAGCTCCGCTATAGTGAGCTGCCCCGCTAAGGTGGCCGAAAAGATGGCCCGGGGCGCACCCTTATTGGGTGGAGCTCAGTTGAGCTCCACATTCTCGATCGTGGTCCCCTCAGGTGCTTCAAGTGCCTGGGGACGGGCCACACCTCCCCCTCCTGTCCGTCCGCGGAAGATCGCCGCGGACGATGCTTTAGGTGTGGCGGCAGTGACCATCTGGCCGCCACCTGCACCGCCGAGCCCCACTGCGCAATCTGCGCGGCGGCGGGCTTGCCGGCGGTGCACAGCATGGGGGGTCGTGCCTGTCGGCCACCCCCTGTGAAGGGGATAATTTCCCCTCCCCCCCCAGAGGCAGGTCGCGCCGTTGTCCCGCGCGACCTTGTCCCTCCCTCGGAGGCCCCCGTTCCAATGGAGGCCTCCTAAAACGAGGAGATGTCCAGCGGAGACCGGTGGGCGAGGGCGTGGGGACGTCCTTGCTCATATTGCACTCGGTCTCCGTCTGAAGGGCGGGAACTACTGGTGTGAGGTGTTCCCGCCGGCCCCCCTCACTAGGGGGCTGAGGAGAGCCCCAAAGCGCGAGCCTGGTGGTGCTATGGATGTTATGGATTCCTTCCGCCCCCACGGCACCACCAATGGCAGAGGCGTCACACCGCGGAGTTTTAGTGGGTAGTCCCCTGAGTCACCTTCTCAGGAGCCGCTTGTCGGAAGTACCAGTCTCCGGCAAGCTGGGAGTCCCACACACCACCCCGGGCAAACCCCTGCCCGGGTGTGACGGTGCATCAAGCATTTCTCCGCGTAAAAAAAAAAAAAAAAAAAGGTTAGGTTAGGTTAGGTTAGGTTAGGTTAGGTTAGGTTAGGTTAGGTTAGGTTAGGTTAGGTTAGGTTAGGTTAGGTTAGGTTAGGTTAGGTTAGGTTGGGGTACTAGGTCGGAATACCTCCTCGTGGTGTACCCTGGGCAACGTGGCCGACTAATGGCCGCGGCTGAAATTCCGACACGGCAGGAGGGAGGGTGTTCATCTCCCTCTTGCGGCGTCACCGCCGTTCTTGGTGGCGCGCGCTCTTCCGTTCGCTCTCCGCTTTGGAGAGAGGGTGGCAGAGCGCTGTGGTGGGGGCGGGGCGTCGCTTCTTCGTCGCTCTGCTTGCGACTCTTGTCGCATTGTTGGGCCTTCATGGCAGCGGTCTTTTGACGTGGGTCTGGCGGAGAATCTCCGCGGCGCGACGGGGCTTGCAATCTGCGGTCCCGTCGGGCAACCTGTTCTTAGCTGGGCCGCAATCTTGCGGGTCGGCTGGGGGTAGGGGGGTTTGCCTGCTCGCGCGGGCGGCCCCAAGAGGAGAGCACCTCACTAAAAAATCCCAATGGGGGGGTTTCAGGGGTTAAGAGGGCAGGCCGTACCTCTCAATTCGGCCAACACAACATCATGGAAGCACAGATTAATAGAATATTACCCCAGGAGGGTTCCCACAGCTCCGCTGTGGGGGAATCCCTCCCGTCGCCTTCGGGTGGCGGCCGGCCCACGTATTCTGGGGGGGCCAAATCTCGCGATCGTGATGAAGCTGGAGGAGTGTCCGGGGGTAGCAGCCCGAGGCGTGCTGTAGGAGGAGATGGGGTTAGCACCCCGACGATGAGAAGGAGGGCGGCGTCACTGTCCGGCGTCGTGGTGTGTGGTGTGGAGCTCAAGGAGGCGAGGGTTGTTATTAACCGCTTCAATGATGAGCAGTCCGCGGGAGTCGAGTTGAAAAACTCTTTCAACATGCTCCCGCTGGAATCAGAGAGAGCTCTTTCAGAGGGTGAGAGTAATGGCGATTACATAAGCGCCACAGAATCGGAGGACAATTCCACCTGTCCTCCCAGTGAGGGGTCTGGAGGCGGCCGACCATCTAGGCGCTCCGGCTTCCTCAAAAGGAAGGGGTCTGGCTCCGGGAAGGAGTCAGACGAAATATCGGACGGAAAGTCCAGACGGCCGACAAAGAAGCGGCCAAGAGGAAAGCCCCCCACAACCGGGGAGTATGTCGGGAGAGCTGCGGCAATCCGCGAATTCAACGCGGCCAAGCGCGAGGCACTTGCAGTTGAGTTTGAGGAGTCAGTAGCGGAGCGCGAGCAGCGGGCAAGAGAGACCAGGGCCGACGAGGGCTACGGTGCTCCTCGTCCCACAGGACTGTCCAAATTGGCCACGTGGGAGCTTGTGAAGAGGGCCGAAGAAGACTGCCTCGAAATTTGTAGGATGGCGTCGGTGTCTCGAAACCTCAAGGGGGGCATTACGAGGGGCTTTAAGGACCGGGCCAACATGATGTTGGACAGCTTTAAGGAGATGGCGGCTCGGTTCTGCCGACTCCAGGCCAGAGTGGCCCAACTTGAGAAGGGGACAAGAGCGGACAGACAGGCGGCGCAGACCAGGTCTCCATCGCCAGTCTTCAGCATCACGGTGGCGTCGGACGCGATGGAAACAGAGGCAATCTCAAGCGTCCCGGCAGCAGCCCCGCAATTTAGCCTAGCGGAGCTGGCGGCGACTGTTCGGAGCATATGCGACGAAGAGCGCCGCAAACACATGCATGAGGACCGAAACTTCACTCGGGCTCTTATAGAGGGACTCCAGGATCGGCTCCTGCCTGAGAAGAGGCTACGACCCCCCCTGGCCGCTGATAGAAGGCGAGAGGAGGAAGAGGCCAGAAAGAAGGAAGAGGAGGCGGTGGAGGCCGCCCTCTTCAAGAAACCGGAGGCGCCTAAACCGCAGCGCGCCAAAAAGACCTCCGGGCCACGCGCGACAGTTTCAGCTGCAAGTCCTGCGCCTGGCCCGTCGAGAGTGACGCGCGCTCGGTCAGCATCTGCGGCGACGTCGGCGGCGGCTTCCAAGCCGGCCCGAGCAGCACGCGAGGAGAGGAGTGCGGCAGAAGAGGAAGCCGACCCCATGCTGCCCTCAACCACTCCGGCTCGGGAAGCCTGGACCGAGGTGGTCAAGAAGAAAGGCAAGAGGGGCAAAAAGGTTGCGTCGGCCACCTCGATCCCTCCTGGAAACGGTCCCACGACATCTGGGACCAAAATGAAGGACGCCAACAAGGGCGCAGCCCCGGCACCGTCATCAAAGACCGCCAGGGCTAAGAAGAAGAAGGGGAAGACGACGAAGAGGCTGGTCCCGCCTAAGTCCGCCGCAGTCGTTGTCACCCTGACTGAGGAGGCGATGGACAAGGGCGAGACCTACCAGTCTGTCCTCCAAAGAGCACGGGGGCTTATGGTCGCGCCTCATGTCGGCCCGGCTCGCGTGCGCCAGACGGCGACCGGGGCCAGGAAATTTGAATTTCCTGGGTCCCAAAGCGCCGAGCAAGCAGATTTGTTTGCTGCTCAGTTGAAGGCGACAGTATCTGACGTGGCCATAATTTCCAGGCCACAGAAGATGGCAGGCCTCCTCATCTTAGACTTGGACGACTCCGTGTCCAGGTCTGAGGTAATGGAAAAGGTTTCCGCGATTGGCGGTTGTCCGGTGGAAGTAGTAAGGGCCGGTAACATATCGAGGGGCCGAGGCGGGATGGGGGCTATTCGCCTCCAGTGCCCGATTGCGGCGGCGAAGAGGGTCCTGGACGGAGGCCGGCTCTTGATCGGGTTTAGCTCGGCGCCGGTCAGGGCCATCGAGGAGGGACCTCTCCGCTGCTTCCGGTGCTTTGGATTGGGACACACGAGGGCAATGTGCCCCTCGAATAACGAGCGCCGCAATCAGTGCTTCCGCTGTGGGAAGGAGGGCCACAAGGCCTCCTCTTGCAACGGGAAGCCGCGTTGCGCCGTCTGTGCGGAGAGTGGTCGTCCATCGGACCACAACATGGGGGGGAAGAAATGCAACCCTCCCAAAAGGAAAGGAAAGGTGAGGCCACTAGTCCGGTCTACCGCCGAAGCTGCGCCGGTGGCCCCTGAGACCGATACGGCAGCAGCCATGGAGGGCATTGAGACGACGGACAATGTGTAGCACACCAGCCACATTCATCTTGGCCAATGTCAACCACTGCCGCTCGGCCCAGGACCTGTTGTTCCAGGTCATGGCGGAGTGGTTGGCACACATTGTCGTCGTCTCCGAGCCGTACATGGTGCCGCCTCACTGGCTCGGTGACCGGGACGGCCTGGTGGCTGTCGGGATTCGTCCCTCGACCGACTCGCCCTCCCTGACGCTGCTCGAAAGGGGGAGCGGATTCGTGGGTGCACTGTGGGGCCCCCTCTACATCTTGGGGGTCTATTTCTCACCGTCGCGCCCCTACCAGGACTTTGTCGACTTTCTCGACACTTTGTCGGGGGTCCTGGGTCGTGCTAGGGGTCGCCAGGTCATCTTGGCGGGGGATCTCAATGCCAAATCGGCGTCCTGGGGCAATCCCGCCCATAGATGTAATGTGCGCGGGAGGTTCCTGTCGGAGTGGGCCGCATCGTCTGGTCTGTCGCTGCTGAACCGTGGAACGGTCCAAACATGCGTGCGGCACCATGGAGGGTCTGTTGTCGACGTTTCGTTTGCGACCCCTGCCCTCGCCGCACGCGTGTCGAATTGGAGGGTCGACTTGGGGGAGACGCTCTCAGACCACCGGTTCATCCGGTGGGAGGTCCTCCCCCAAAGTTCTGACGTCGCAGCGGCCACAGTCCAACGATTTCCTCGTTGGGCCCTATCGCGGCTGGATCGCGGAATCGCGAAGGAAGCCGCCTTTGTCCAGGGGTGGTTTGCTCCCCCGGCGGACGGTGTGGATGTCGATGTGTCGGCCTCGCGACTACGCGAGGCGCTCACCGAGGTATGTGACTCGTCCATGCCTCGGGCACGTCGACCGACTCCACGCCGCGCCGTCTACTGGTGGTCGAGCGAACTAGGTGCCCTACGCGCGGCTTCCTTTACGGCCCGCCGGGCGTACCAGCGGTACCGCCGCCGCAGTAGAAGGGACCCGGGAGAAGAGGTCCGTCTTCACGAGGCCTACCGAGAGGCGCAGAACGCCCTCAAGACGGCCATCGGCGAGGCGAAGGACGCCGCACGCGCCGAGATGCTGGAGAGTCTCAATGACGATCCATGGGGGAGACCGTACAGGGCTGCGCGAAATCAGCTGCGCCCAATCGGTCCCCCAGTCACGGAGACACTCCAGCCGTCGCTGCTGGAAGAGGTGGTTCGGGGTCTATTTCCACCTAAAGACCCCGACTTTGTGCCGCCACGGATGGCCTCACGGTTGAGGGCTGTCCCGGAGTTGGAGACCGTAATGCCGCTCACCCAGAGGAGTTTGAGTCGGCCGTCCTCCCTCTCCGGGCGAAGAAGACCGCCCCAGGTCCGGACGGTGTTCCCGCCCGCGTAGTCGCTCTGGCGTGTTCGGAGCTAGAGCAGTCTTTCCGGGGCCTCTTCGATCGGTGTCTCACGGTCGGGAGGTTCCCGGAAATTTGGAAGCAGGGGCTTCTGTGCCTCCTGAAGAAAGAGGGCCGCCCCTCACAGTCACCTTCCGCATACCGGCCGATTGTCCTCTTGGACGAGGCCGGTAAACTTTTCGAGCGCGTCCTTGCGGCGCGCTTGAACGAACATCTGCGGAGCGTGGGGCCGGACCTCTCTGAGGACCAGTTTGGGTTCAGGGCAGGGCGGTCTACCATCGACGCCCTGTCCCGACTGAAGAGCCTCGTGCTAGGCACGACGGAGAGCGGGGGTGGAGTGATGGCGGTGTCATTCGACATCGCCAACGCCTTTAACTCCATACCCCACTTGGCGATCACGGAGGGCCTACGCTACCACAGGGTCCCGCAACATCTAAGGGCCCTGTTGGAAAGCTATCTCTCCAATAGGAGAATCCTGTATGTAGACAGGTCGGGCGCAACGAATAGTCGTGTTGTGGAGTCCGGTGTTCCGCAGGGGTCGGTCCTGGGACCCCTCCTGTGGAACATCGGATTCAATTGGGTCTTACGTGGCCGTCGACTCCCGGGCATGGGCGTGATATGTTACGCTGACGACACGCTTGTCACTGCCCGGGGGAAGACATTCGAAGAGGCGGCGCGAAGGGCAACGGAGGCGAGCGCGCTGATCGCACAGCGCATCAATTCTTTGGGCCTGCGTTTGGCGCTGGAGAAGACCGAGGCCGTCTATTTCCATAGGCCTCGGAAGGGACCTCCCCCCAACTCGTACATCTTGGTTGGGGGAGTCCGGGTGGCGATCCAGCGCCAAATGAAGTATCTGGGGCTGATCCTGGATGCGCGGTGGCAGTTTTGTCCCACACTTTAGTGGGCTGTCGCCGCGCCTCCTCAAGGCGGCGGATTCGCTGGGGTGGCTCCTCCCAAATCTGGGGGGGCCCAGGGCCAGATGCCGGCAACTTTACGCCGGTATACTCCGGAGCATGGCTCTCTACGGAGCTCCCATCTGGGCGGACTCTCTCCAAATCAGGGGAAACTCCGCCCTACTCCGTAGGCCCCAGCGAGCCATAGCGTGCCGGGTGGCGCGTGCCTACCGCACGGTGGGCTTTGCAGCGGCCTGTGCCTTGGCAGGCACGCCGCCTTGGGAGCTGGAAGCACAGCTTCAGGCCACTAGCTATGAGTGGCTGAAGGAGCAGCTGGAGCTGGGCTTTCGGCCAACTGCGAGTGAGCGTGGGGACTTTGTTCGCGGAGCCCGTGATGTATTGGTCGCGGCATGGGCTGACAGCCTGGCCGAAGAGCAGGCAGGGCGTCGCCTGCTGGATGCGCTCGGACCAGTGTTGAACAGCTGGCTCGAGCGGACGGGCGGCTTCCCTATCGTTCCGTCTGGTGCAGGTGCTGACCGGGCATGGTTGCTTCGGCCAGTATCTGCACCGAATCCAGCGGGAGGACTCGCCCATGTGTCGCGAGTGCGGCGCAGTTGAAGACACGGCGGACCACACACTCTTTCAGTGTCCGTCGTGGTCTGAAGAGAGGTCGGCCCTAACATCCGTGGCCGGCCCAGTAACCTCCCTCCCCCAACTTCTGCGGGGGATGGTCGAGGATGTAGACGTGTGGGCGGCAGCCGCCTCCTTCTGCGAGTCGGTCATGACTCAAAAGGAGGCGGCAGAGAGAGATCGCGGAAGATGACCCTCTCCGCGCCACCACTGCGAAGGAAGAGACTGGGGCGCAGAAGACGCGATTACGCGCGCCATTTGTCGCAGTCCAACAATGGCCAGCCGGCGGTGGGTGTGGGGACACTCCCGTCGGCATTGCACCAACGGCCGTCGTTGAGGGACGGGAGCGACCCTGCGTACCGGGTCGCCCCGTCGCCCCCCCTCGGGGAGGCTTGAGGGAGCCCGTGGAGGCTGTCCGCCGGTGGTGTCGTGAGTGGAGGCTTTGCCAGGTACCACGACACCACCAATAGGCGATGAGGTATGCCGCGGAGTTTAGTGGGTACACCCCTGGGCATTGCACCTTAGCCCAGGAGCAGCTGTCGGTCTTTACCATCTCAGCACCGGCAGCCGGGAGTCCCACACACCACCTTGGGTAAACCCCTGCCCAAGGTGACGGTGCATCAAGCATTCACCGCGTTAAAAAAAAAAAAAAAAGGTTAGGTTAGGTTAGGTTAGGTTAGGTTAGGTTAGGTTGGGGTACTAGGTCGGAATACCTCCTCGTGGTGTACCCTGGGCAACGTGGCCGACTAATGGCCGCGGCTGAAATTCCGACACGGCAGGAGGGAGGGTGTTCATCTCTCCCTCTTGCGGCGTCACCGCCGTTCTTGGTGGCGCGCGCTCTTCCGTTCGCTCTCCGCTTTGGAGAGAGGGTGGCAGAGCGCTGTGGTGGGGGCGGGGCGTCGCTTCTTCGTCGCTCTGCTTGCGACTCTTGTCGCATTGTTGGGCCTTCATGGCAGCGGTCTTTTGACGTGGGTCTGGCGGAGAATCTCCGCGGCGCGACGGGGCTTGCAATCTGCGGTCCCGTCGGGCAACCTGTTCTTAGCTGGGCCGCACTCTTGCGGGTCGGCTGGGGGTAGGGGGGTTTGCCTGCTCGCGCGGGCGGCCCCAAGAGGAGAGCACCTCATTAAAAAATCCCAACGGGGGTTTCAGGGGTTAGAGGGCAGGCCGTACCTCTCCAATTCGGCCAATACAACATCATGGAAGCGCAGATTAATAGAATATTACCCCAGGAGGGTTCCCACAGCTCCGCTGTGGGGGAATCCCTCCCGTCGCCTTCGGGTGGCGGCCGGCCCACGTATTCTGGGGGGGCCAAATCTCGCAGTCGTGATGAAGCTGGAGGAGTGTCTGGGGTAGCAGCCCGAGGCGTGCTGTAGGAGAAGACGGGGTTAGCACCCTGGCGATGAGAAGGAGGGCGGCGTCACTGTCCGGCGTCGTGGTGTGTGGTGTGGAGCTCAAGGAGGCGAGGGTTGTTATTAACCGCTTCAATGATGAGCAGTCCGCGGGAGTCGAGTTGAAAAACTCTTTCAACATGCTCCCGCTGGAATCAGAGAGGGCTCTTTCAGAGGGCGAGAGTAATGGCGATTACATAAGCGCCACAGAATCGGAGGACAATTCCACCTGTCCTCCCAGTGAGGGGTCTGGAGGCGGCCGACGATCTAGGCGCTCCGGCTTCCTCAAAAGGAAGGGGTCTGGCTCCGGGAAGGAGTCAGACGAAATATCGGACGGAAAGTCCAGACGGCCGACAAAGGAGGGGCCAAGGGGGAAAGCCCCCACAACCGGGGAGTATGTCGGGAGAGCTGCGGCAATCCGCGAATTCAACGCGGCCAAGCGCGAAGGCACTTGCAGTTGAGTTTGAGGAGTCAGTAGCGGAGCGCGAGCAGCGGGCAAGAGAGACCAGGGCCGACGAGGGCTACGGTGCTCCTCGTCCCACAGGACTGTCCAAATTGGCCACGTGGGACCTTGTGAAGAGGGCCGAAGAAGACTGCCTCGAAATTTGTAGGATGGCGTCGGTGTCTCGAAACCTCAAGGGGGGCATTACGAGGGGCTTTAAGGACCGGGCCAACATGATGTTGGACAGCTTTAAGGAGATGGCGGCTCGGTTCTGCCGACTCCAGGCCAGAGTGGCCCAACTTGAGAAGGGGACAAGAGCGGACAGACAGGCGGCGCAGACCAGGTCTCCATCGCCAGTCTTCAGCATCACGGTGGCGTCGGACGCGATGGAAACAGAGGCAATCTCAAGCGTCCCGGCAGCAGCCCCGCAATTTAGCCTCAGCGGGAGCTGGCGGCGACTGTTCGGAGCATATGCGACGAAGAGCGCCGCAAACACATGCATGAGGACCGAAACTTCACTCGGGCTCTTATAGAGGGACTCCAGGATCGGCTCCTGCCTGAGAAGAGGCTACGACCCCCCCTGGCCGCTGATAGAAGGCGAGAGGAGGAAGAGGCCAGAAAGAAGGAAGAGGAAGCGGTGGAGGCCGCCCTCTTCAAGAAACCGGAGGCGCCTAAACCGCAGCGCGCCAAAAAGACCTCCGGGCCACGCGCGACAGTTTCAGCTGCAAATCCTGCGCCTGGCCCGTCGAGAGTGACGCGCGCTCGGTCAGCATCTGCGGCGACGTCGGCGGCGGCCTCCAAGCCGGCCCGAGCAGTACGCGAGGAGAGGAGTGCGGCAGAAGAGGAAGCCGACCCCATGCTGCCCTCAACCACTCCGGCTCGGGAAGCCTGGACCGAGGTGGTCAAGAAGAAAGGCAAGAGGGGCAAAAAGGTTGCGTCGGCCACCTCGATCCCTCCTGGAAACGGTCCCACGACATCTGGGACCAAAATGAAGGACGCCAACAAGGGCGCAGCCCCGGCACCGCCATCAAAGACCGCCAGGAAGAAGAAGAAGGGGAAGACAACGAAGAGGCTGGTCCCGCCTAAGTCCGCCGCAGTCGTTGTCACCCTGACTGAGGAGGCGATGGACAAGGGCGAGACCTACCAGTCTGTCCTCCAAAGAGCGCGGGGGCTTATGGTCGCGCCTCATGTCGGCCCGGCTCGCGTGCGCCAGACGGCGACCGGGGCCAGGAAATTTGAATTTCCTGGGTCCCAAAGCGCCGAGCAAGCAGATTTGTTTGCTGCTCAGTTGAAGGCGACAGTATCTGACGTGGCCATAATTTCCAGGCCACAGAAGATGGCAGGCCTCCTCATCTTAGACTTGGACGACTCCGTGTCCAGGTCTGAGGTAATGGAAAAGGTTTCCGCGATTGGCGGTTGTCCGGTGGAAGTAGTAAGGGCCAGTAACATATCGAGGGGCCGAGGCGGGATGGGGGCTATTCGCCTCCAGTGCCCGATTGCGACAGCGAAGAGGGTCCTGGACGGAGGCCGGCTCTTGATCGGGTTTAGCTCGGCGCCGGTCAGGGCCATCGAGGAGGGACCTCTCCGCTGCTTCCGGTGCTTTGGACTGGGGCACACGAGGGCAATGTGCCCCTCGAATAACGAGCGCCGGAATCTGTGCTTCCGCTGTGGGAAGGAGGGCCACAAGGCCTCCTCTTGCAGCGGGAAGCCGCGTTGCGCCGTCTGTGCGGAGAGTGGTCGTCCATCGGACCACAACATGGGGGGGAAGAAATGCAACCCTCCCAAAAGGAAAGGAAAGGTGAGGCCACTATCCCGGCCTACCGCCGAAGCTGCGCCGGTGGCCCCTGAGACCGATACGGCAGCAGCCATGGAGGGCATTGAGACGACGGACAATGTGTAGCACACCAGCCACATTCATCTTGGCCAATGTCAACCACTGCCGCTCGGCCCAGGACCTGTTGTTCCAGGTCATGGCGGAGTGGTTGGCACACGTTGTCGTCGTCTCCGAGCCGTACATGGTGCCGCCTCACTGGCTCGGTGACCGGGACGGCCTGGTGGCTGTCGGGATTCGTCCCTCGACCGACTCGCCCTCCCTGACGCTGCTCGAAAGGGGGAGCGGATTCGTGGGTGCACTGTGGGGCTCCCTCTACATCTTGGGGGTCTATTTCTCGCCGTCGCGCCCCTACCAGGACTTTGTCGACTTTCTCGACACTTTGTCGGGGGTCCTGGGTCGTGCTAGGGGTCGCCAGGTCATCTTGGCGGGGGATCTGAATGCCAAATCGGCGTCCTGGGGCAATCCCGCCCATAGATGTAATGTGCGCGGGAGGTTCCTGTCGGAGTGGGCCGCATCGTCTGGTCTGTCGCTGCTGAACCGTGGAACGGTCCAAACATGCGTGCGGCACCATGGAGGGTCTGTAGTCGATGTTTCGTTTGCGACCCCTGCCCTCGCCGCACGCGTGTGTCGAATTGGAGGGTCGACTTGGGGAGACGCTCTCAGACCACCGGTTCATCCGGTGGGAGGTCCTCCCCAAAGTTCTGACGTCGCAGCGGGCCACAGTCCAACGATTTCCTCGTTGGGCCCTATCGCGGGCTGGATCGCGGAATCGCGAAGGAAGCCGCCTTTGTCCAGGGGTGGTTTGCTCCCCCGGTGGACGGTGTGGATGTCGACGTGTCGGCCTCGCGACTACGCGAGGCGCTCACCGAGGTATGTGACTCGTCCATGCCTCGGGCACGTCGACCGACTCCACGCCGCGCCGTCTACTGGTGGTCGAGCGAACTAGGTGCCCTACGCGCGGCTTCCTTTACGGCCCGCCGGGCGTACCAGCGGTACCGTCGCCGCAGTAGAAGGGACCCGGGAGAAGAGGTCCGTCTTCACGAGGCCTACCGAGAGGCGCAGAACGCCCTCAAGACGGCCATCAGCGAGGCGAAGGACGCCGCACGCACCGAGATGCTGGAGAGTCTCAATGACGACCCATGGGGGAGACCGTACAGGGCTGCGCGAAATCAGCTGCGCCCAATCGGTCCCCCAGTCACGGAGACACTCCAGCCGTCGCTGCTGGAAGAGGTGGTTCGGGGTCTATTTCCACCTAAAGACCCCGACTTTGTGCCGCCACGGATGGCCTCACGGTTGAGGGCTGTCCCGGAGTTGGAGACCGTAATGCCGCTCACTCCAGAGGAGTTTGAGTCGGCCGTCCTCCCTCTCCGGGCGAAGAAGACCGCCCCAGGTCCGGACGGTGTTCCTGCCCGCGTAGTCGCTCTGGCGTGTTCGGAGCTAGAGCAGTCTTTCCGGGGCCTCTTCGATCGGTGTCTCACGGTCGGGAGGTTCCCGGAAATTTGGAAGCAGGGGCTTCT